>OZ010638.1:8920301-9055523 GCA_963932165.1 Pimpla rufipes
CGCGCGGGTCCGGTAAAATATTTGATTTACAAACTTTCACTCGCGCGCCGAACAGCCGCAGCAGCAGCAACGCGGACTACGGTGTCGCGCGGCGGCGCCGACGAGTCAGGGCCATCCTGAGGAGAACCGGCCGTTGCTTCGTTGCGCGAGTTATGCAGCAACAAGTACATTACACACATTTCCCAGTCCAACGGCAACAACATCCCCCGCGAGTCGCGCCCCGAGTTGCAATCCCTAAATCTTTTATCAACAACGCTGATGCTACAATTGGTTTTCTAGTTATCAGTTGACAATAGTAACACGGAGTAATTTTAAAATATAATGTGTATATTTTTTATTGGCTGCAAAGAATATTTATTCTCGATCAAATTTCACGGTAATTTTCCTGTACAAATGGAGAAATGAGCCTCTAATTTTTCTTTTCCATACTTCTATTTGTTTTCGCATTGCTCACAGTTTTTTGTGAACAATGAGGTTTGTGCTACGCAGCTATTCAAAAGGTCATACATCATTTTATAATCGCCACAAGTTATTATTATTAAATCACACCTACAAAACAAACCATTCTGTGACATTAATATCTTGAATTAATGTGAATTTATAATTCTAATGGCAACAAAATCCCTGGGAGTCTCAGCTAGAGTCATAAATCCCTAAATCTTTTAGAAATAAAACTGATGCCACAGTTGGTTTTGTAATTATTAATTGACAATAACAACATGGAGTTAATTATAATATAATTTGTGCATTTTTGGAACAGCTGCAAACAATATTGATTCTCAACAAAATTTCACGGTAACTTCCTGAAAAAATGGAGAAACACGGTTATACTAAAATACGAAAGTGATGAAGAACCGGCTCTTCCACTTTTTCGCAATTGTTCACCATTTTTTTAATTAAAAGTGAGGCATCTACGCAGTCATTCAAAAGTTCACACATCATTTCATAATCACCGCTGGTTATTATCCTTAAATCACACCTACAAAACAAACCGTTCTGTAACATTAATTTCTTAAACCGAGGATTCGCAACTCCGGTTTCAGCCGTCTCCCCTCTCCTTCCCAGCGATATTTCGCCGTTGCCCTCATCTCGCAAGTCACCTCTGCACATTCTCCAATGTGCAGAACGCGCGCAGAGCGTCGCGAGTTCCTCGCCTCCTCTTCCCTCGGGAGCCGCGGCAGGATTACTCGCTGCTCATAATAACGAAATAAAAAATTGAGGCAAACGGCCCGCGCGAAACGTTCGCTCCGGCGAACGGGGTCTCCACGTCGCGGGTCGAGGTCGCCGCTGGTCACGTGCTCGAAGCGGCCAAGTCCAAAAATAAGAGTCCCAAAAACGAAGAAGAAGAAGAAGGAATCTGCCGTACGAGTTTTCACGTGCTGCGGTCGTCCATCGTCGTCGTCGTCGTTGTCGCTTCGTTTCCTCCGTCTCCCTCGCGCGTCGTTGCACTTTTTGCTCTCCTTTCCGCGTCCTTCTCGTTCCCCCTCCGCGCGCGCCGCGTCCTCCTGTGGAATTTTAATTCTCTCTCAGTGCAAGAAAGACTTTTCGTCGATCCATTATATTACAACGCGCCACAACTACACGCGAGTCTACCGCAACATACGCCCGATTGATTGCGCGATTGCGTGCGTCAGCGCGCGTGCTACTAACCGATACCTCGGGATTTACATCGACACGAGCGTAAATATCGAACCCGCGGCCGAGGGTAAAAACCTGTTTTTGTGCTACTGGCCTCTTTAGTGCTATTTTGATAATCGATCATTACCACCGCAAGACTCTCTTTCACTCTCGACTCTCCACCGACACGGGAGACTCGCAGCTTGGGTTTGTGTGCGTACGCGAACTCTCGCTTCGCAGCACATCCTGCTTTTTACTTCTTTTCTCACACGAGGTTTCATTTTTTTACTTTATCTTTTTTTTTTAGCTTTCTTGCGTTCAATGTTTTCGCTGTTGGACGCTGGGAACGACTTATGGTATTTTTTTAAGCGTTGCGGTCGTTCGATGCGGGATATCGGGGATGATTTGAGGGCACCAGTTTCGAAAAATAATTCGGAGGTACTGGAAATGATGTAAAGAAGCACCGAGTGCAATGAATTATGGAGATTCACTGTCGTGGATTCATTCGTTAATTTTCTTTCTGTACTCTGAAGCACATTCTGCTTTTTACTATTTTTCTCACACGAGGTTTCATTTTTTTTGTTTATGATTTTTTTTTCTTTATGGTGTTCAATACGGGTTATCGAAGATTATTTAAGTGTACCAGTTGAGAAAAGACCAGAAAAGAGACCAGTTGAGATGAGAGAAATATTAAAAATTCTGTTTTTGTTTTTTTGTAATGGGGATGTAAAAAAGCACCGAGTGTACAGAATTATTGAGTTTCACTTTCGTGGATTCATTCATTGTTTTTTTTTTTTTTAATGGAAATCCTGGTTTTCAACAGGAACTCTCACTCTGAACAACATTCTGCTTTTTTAATTCTTATCTCACACAAGGCTTCATTTTTTTCTTTTTTTTTCTTTGTGGTGTTCAATGTTTTCGCTGTCGGTCACTGGGAGCGACTTATGGTGTTTTTTAAGCGTTGCAGCTGTGTTTCGTTGCGGGATATCGAAGATGATTTGAAGGCTCCAGTTTCGGAACATAGTTGTAACTTTTTTTCTTGGTTGAAGAGATGAGAGATATGGAGGATTCTGTTTTTGTTGTTTGTAGTCGGGATGATGTAAAGAAACATCGAGTCCAAAGAATTGTGAAGTTTCACTTTTGTAGTCATTCTTTTTTTTCCAAATGGTAATCTTGCTTTTCAGCAGGAACTCTCACTCTAAAGTACATTCTGTTTTTTACTTCTTATCTCACACATAGTTTCATTTTTTTCTTTGCTTTCAATGTTTCGCTGTCGGACGCTGGAAACTTCTTATGGTATTTTTTTTATGCATTGCAGTTTCTCTCGATGCGGGATATTGAAGATGATTTGAGAGCTCCAGTTTCAGAAAATAGTGCAATTTGTCTGTTGGTTCAAGAGATGAGAAAGATACGAAAGATTCTGTACAGTTTTTTTTATGTGGATGATGTAAAGAAGCATCGGATCAGAATGTAAAGAATTGTAGATGGAGCTTTACATACATCCCTTAATATTTAATTTTGCAATTTTTGACACCGGTACAGTCAAGAGCATAGAATTTACACAAGACTTTTTAACCGCAGTTTGATCCGTTTTTTTTAGAGCTACAGCGTCAAAGCTTTCGAAAAATGTCAGAATTCATACACGATTCTTTTAATTGACAGAAAAAAAACCAAACACGTAGTTTACTTAGTATTTTCGAGGCCCACAACGTCAACGCTTTCGAATAAATGTTTCCCGCCTCGAGCAAAGCCATGAATTAAAATGTGCACTCAAATCTTCACGCTGTATCCGTCGAACAACCGACGGCATAATAAGGTCGCGCCAACAGCCAGCCGAAAAAAATGCCTGATTATTTTTCGGCGCCTCGGCCCCCTCGAGAGTGCTTGGCTTCGTCGAGACTTCACTTCCTACAGCCGGGAGAGATGGAGAAAGTATTCTCGTCACCGACGGCAAATGATCCTCGGCGACAATGGCTCAACCGACGGGTACTCATGTGCGGGCACTCCCGGCTGTAAATCGCGCATAGTTATTCAAAGGACGGTCTCTCACGTGTATTACGTCAACCTGCGTGCTGCTCCTACGAGTACGAAGCACGAGCGGCGAACTCGTGTCTGGACACCGCGGAGCCAGTTACAATATTATATACCTACAGCGAGTCGAACGTTTGACGTGCTCCATATACGTGAGATTTTACATGTAGCTTTTAAGCTATTACAACACAGAAAAAATATCATTGATTCAAGAAAACCTTCGCTTGCGGGCTGAAAAAAACGCGTGTTGTCAATTCAATTTTACTTCTGATTTCTACAATTTTGTGTGATATTGAAACGATAACTCCTAAATAAGCAAAAGAATATTTTATTGTTTCAGTGTGAAATTGGAAATAGGATCATGACAACAATAACTAGAATTCATTTAAAAATATTGTTTTCGGCAGCGCGCAAGCGAAATTTGTATTGAATCAATGATATTTTTTCCCCATGAGCAATCGGACGATTAAGGTAGTCCTTGCTGAATACGTATGCATTTTTTCAGAATTTTGTATAATGTTTTTTAATTGCATTTTTTTAAAGCAAAATGAGAAGCAAAAACCGCGTTTTAAAGAAATTAGAAAAAATACTACGTATTAAAAAAAATGAACGAATAATTTTCATCGCAAAAAAGTTGGGTTGCGGCAACCCAACTTTGATTGTTGAACAATTGATTTTTTCATTTGTTCGTTAATAACATTTTGGAATTATTATTATGCAAAATCAATCTTTCAGCACCTTCTACATGCTTAATTTTTTTCAGATTATTATCTCATCCAGAATTGTTCGAAATTTGCCCCAAAAGTCACATTTGACGGAACTGTACCGATAGAACTACCTTAAATCAATAACATTTTTTTCCGTTTTTAGCTTTTTATTTTTTTTTATTCCCATTTCTCTCCTTTTTTCAACTAAAATACCGAAGATTTGTGATCCGGGGACGTTAGAAAAATTCGTACGTGTTGGGGTTTTTACGGAGTTACAAATTGCACAAAGTGGAAGATCAATGTACATGATTAAACCAATGATACATTTTCCCATGAACAATCGGACGATTAAATCGCCATTGAACACAAAGCTTTTAATTTTCCTTGTCCCCCTTTTCTCTTGTTTTTTTCCTTAACTCGAATACCGAAGGATTGCGACGTGGGTACGTTAGAAAGATTCGTACGTGTTTGGGTTATTTATGGAGTTATAAATCGCATAAAGTGGAAGATCAGTGTACATTATTAATAAACCAATAATATTTTTCCCTGAGAGCGATTAAATCCGCGGTGAATACAAAACTTTTTATTTTTCTTAATACCCCTTTTCGTTCGTTTTTTTTTTCAACTCAAATACCGAAGGATTGCGACCCGGGACGTTAGAAAGATTCATACGTGTTGGGATTTTTTGTGGAGTTATAAATCGCATAAAGTGGAAGATCAATGTACAAGCTTGGTACGTGCATATTTTTGCAATTACGAGTTGACCGAGCGATCGAGAAGCGGATATTTGCATACGACGTGTATTATGTACACAGCCGAGCGCGGGGGACTCTCGGCGGAGTCTCGTACGACGACTCCGAAACGAGTTTGCCGCGCGCGCTGCAGATTGCAGTTATTATATTACGAGAGGCGAGCGTGACAGCTTCGCCAGGCGCCGTTCTCTCGGCTCGCGAGATTTTGTACTCCGTAGGTTTGCGTCGTGTGCCGTTCGTACCACGTTCTACATGCACTTGATCATTCGAGACGAGACTTTGGAGGCTCGTTGAATAAATATCGCTGCGATTTTTCAGCGAAGAACAACTTCGCATAGCTTCACGATCGGTTTTTACAGTCTCGAGTGTTATATTCGAAAATTGAGGCGGACATTAAACCGCAGAATAAATTAAAACACCGGCCAGCGTTATTTATAGGAATTTATAGGATGAAAAAGGCTTTTGAAATGGTGGTTGATATGCAAAAAAAAATTTCATTGTGAAGGTGTGAACCATAAATCAATCAACTATACAATTGGCGACGGAAGTTGGAATCAACTTCGATTCGTGAACTAAATCGTTCTCAATCGATTCATTGGTTTAAAACAAAATCGACGAATTTTGAAATTTATTTCGATCGATCGATCACCATCGTCGCGAGGTGCTGTGCAATATATAGAAACATGCAAAGCGTCATTAAAGTCTTGCTGGGACTACCTTTTAAGGAATACGTTATTTTCATATTAAATTTGTATTACTCGAATTATTGAATTAATCGCTAAGAATAACTTCGCATATCCTCGCGATCGTTTGTTACAGTCTCAAAAATCGAGGGCAATATTAAAGCGCATAGTAATTTAAAACATCGGAACATAATTTATATACGAATCGCTGAAAATGGAACAGTGTTTGAAACAGTGTAGAATATGTAAAAAAAATACATTGCAAAGGTGTGAAGCGTAAATCAATCAGCTATACAATTGGCGATAGAAGTTGAAATCAACTGCGATTCGTGAATTACATCGTTCTTAATCGATGACTCGTTTAAATTAAAATCGAAGTGTTTTGAAACTTAATACGATCGACCGGTCACCATCGTCGCGAGGTGCTGTGTAATTTACAGAAACACTCGAAGCGCCATTTAAGTCTTGCTGGGATTACCCTTTAAGGAATACATAATTCTCATATTAAATTCGTATTACTCGAAGTATTGAATTATAAATCAATCGCCGGGGACGGCAATTTACCGTATGGTGTGTAATTTATGTCGACGTGCGATCGACAGCTTGATGAAAAAACGTATTTTCAATTCGAGCCGAGGTACGCAGGTGGATTAAATTACGAACCCGTCCCTAGCGATGGCAAATTACGGTAAGTAAGACAAAGAGCCGTTTTACGTATTCGCATTGCCTCCCAATAGGTATTACGACAAAAATATTTTCTTACAATTGAACGCAAGAAATATTTATCAGGAAAAACTTCAAACTTCAAACTTCAGTCTTCAACACGGCGAATAATCCGAATAATCCTTTCCTTAATAATTGATATTTAAAAGTTTAAATATTAAAAATTAAAATATCGTTTAAAAATGTATATATCAATTATTAAGCAAATTTAAAAATCGTGAAACAAAGGATGTTGTTTCTTAGATTAGACGCCGGTGCAACAGGATAGGCCAATCGCTAATGACTTTAAATCACAACGCAGCGAATAATTCAAAGCACCGTTTGCTCCACAGTTGACGTAATCTACAAACGGTGACTGCAAACTTAAAAAAACTCAGGCTATCACCACGGCCTACAAATCACAATACAACGAATAATTCAAAGCGTCGTTTGCACCGGTAAAAGACAATCATGGAATCGCGATCACAAAAAAAACTTGAATATCGAAAATAGATTCCAATGACTCAAAGGTGCAAAACGATAAGCGCGTCACCAGTCACGGCGGTTTACAATTTACTGAAACTCACATCTAAATCAACATTAAACGAATGTCAATTCTTAAACTAGATCCCAGAAAAATATAAAAAATAAGTACAGGACAGTCACCAGAGATTGTAGACCCTGGAACAATTCGGACAGCAGCGAACAATTCAAAGCACCATTTGATCCCCAATTGACGTAATTTTCAAACAGTGACTACAAACTTTAAAAAATCAATTCAAAGCTCCGACTGCACCGTTAACAGAAAAATCTTGAAATCGCGATTGCAAAAAAAAATTGGATATCCAAATCACAAATCAGATTCTAGCGACTCGAAAGTGCAAAGCGACAAGCGCGTCAGCAGTGACCGCGGTGTATAATTAAAACGGTGTAAAAACTGATGTGGCCGCGGGTGCGACATTCCACCGCGATTACCACGATAATGACTCGCGTGTCTCTTGGCCGAGATGAAAAAGTAACGCGTCAGGTGTCTCCAAACACTTCAGACCATTTGAAAAAAAAAAACCAGGGAATAAATGTACCTTGTGTCTTTGGCGACGAAGTCCGTCGATGCCGGGAGGATTAGATGCGAAGTCGTGAGAGCCGAAGAGCTTCTCGCAGCCGAAGGTATAAAACTTTCACGCGCGCTTATCCACGCGAGCGCGTCGTCGCGCTCGGTCCTGCACTCCCGGGACGCCAAAAGAAACTGAAAGTCCCGTTTGGAGTGTCGTGGCCGGGCCCATCGAGCGCGCACACCACCGACTCCGGGGACTCCGCGCGCGCGTGAGATGTTGATACACATTACGCATTGTACCTGCAAAACACAAGTATATTCATATACTGGCGTGACGCGACGAACTACACGGGGCGTTTCGAGTCAAGCGGGCCGTCAGGTGGGCGGATCCCAAATTGTGTTCAGTATATTTTGGTGATACTTTTTTTCAAGTAGAAATTGAGTTGACTAAAATGATGAATTATTCACGAATTATTAAAGAACAATTTAGTTTAAGAAAGAAGGCGTTTCGAATCAAGTGAGCCATCAGGTGGGTGGATTGCAAATTGTGTAGAATATATTTTGGTGATACTTTTTTTTTAAGTAAGAAATGAGGTGAATAAAATGATGAATTATCGACAAATTATTAGAGAACGATTTAGTAAAAAAAAAAAAGGGCGTTACGAATCAAGTGGGTTGCCAGGTGGACGGATTGCAAATTGTGCTCAGTATGTTTTCGTGTGATACTTTTTTTTTTTTTTTTTTTTTTCACGTAGTGAGTGAGTTGAATAAAATGATGAATTATCGACAAATTGTTACAGGACAATTTAGTCGATCGTAAAAAACACGTGATGATATTTATATGAGAACCTCTAGCTGAAGTTTGGCCACTAGATTTAGTGCCTTAAACTGCACGTACATTTTTGGAAAGTAGTTTTCACTGATCAGAGCGTTGGTCAATTATTTCACAACTCTGGATGACACACTGAGAAAAATGGTGAGTTGCCAAGAATGACTCAGGAGGTGGAAAATTAATGGTAGTTGGATTTATTAACTAATTCGTTGATCCAACGAATAATTCACTCGACAAATAAATTACTTCATCCTACAATACTTTTAATTTTCTGGCGCCCAAGTGAGACCTGGTAATTCGCTATTTTTCCCAAATGTAAGAATTACACGGTAATGGAAAATTAATGGTAGTTGGGCTTATTAACTTAATTCGTTGATCTAACAAATAAGCTGATTCACTCGACGAATAAGTTAGTTTATCCTACTGTACTTTTGGTTTTCGAGCACCCATGTGAGTTCTCGCAATTCGCTATTTTTCCCGGCCGTAAGAATTACACAATCATATGTAAACCACGGACTATAACTCAAATGTGTGGTTCTTGCTGTAAACTGTGAGCACGTTTATAAATATTCTACAATTTTCCTTGAAAAATCGAATAAAAAAAACGAATTTGAAATCAAATTTAGGTCAGAACAAAATTCCAATCTACTTTCGCCCGTTTCGAGCCCCAATTTATGAGCCATTGTGACTTTATTGTTGCTATTATTTTTAAACTCACGTAAAAAAGTTGTAACGTTGAATCCGTGGCCGGCTTGACATGGAATGACTCCTACGTAAGTACGTGTATATCCGCACGCAGACGAAGAACCAAGCGTTACGTGCAATACACAGATGCAACGAGCAAACCATCCTCCGAAGAAGCAGCACCGGTGGCTCTTTGGCTGAGCTCGGATCTCTCTTATCGTCGTTTTTCCAAGGGTCGTAAAACAGTTGACGAGCGACAGAGAGGGAATAGAGTATACTAAATAAACAGGAAATTGGATGTCCCAGTCATTCTCCCCGTTCGCAACTGTTAGACCTAGGGAACATAAAATCGTGTTAACTTTTAGTGTCGGTTCTTCCTGAAACAAATTGTCATTAGGCTGTCGGAAGAAGCGTTTAGCCGTTTTTTGTTCAGCTAACGAGCGAACCCTCGTTTCAGACGACGGTTATCGTTATATAATATTCGTAAATATTATGTTGTGCCGGCGGGTCTCACGAGTCAGAAATATTTGTGGTATTTCGTTGAATTACGTGCGCGTGATTTTGTAATACGAGACGCTAGTCGAGGTTGCTTCGATATGTCAATGAGAGAGTTTAATATTGGAGAAAGCATATTTTAGCGTTGCTTCCTCGTTCCTCGCCTTCCTGCCGCACAATGACTCCTCCATGAGGAAGTACGATCATCAGTTCTTACTTCCTCGTCGAGGAAGCTTTGTGAATAGTGCGCGACAATGGACAAACGTCTGACAAAATTTCAGATCTTTTTTGCTTCCTCATAGAGGAAGCTTTGTTTTCGTGAAATTTTTTTTTAAAGAGACGCTTTAGATGCATGAAAAATTATTAAATTGTTTTTATGAAACTCGACACCTCGGAAAGATAAAATCTTATATTTTTAACAGGATTCGCTTTTTTAATATTTTTTTTCAATTTACTTTCTTTTCAAATGAATTTTTATTCAATTAATGTTTACCGAATGAATTTTCTTAATCTTTTTCTTTAATTTATTTTCTTGTGGTTCATTTTTTTACTGGAGCCTAAAAATATATAAACTAACGATAAGAGTTTGATTATGACAGTAAGTAAAGAAAAGCAAATGGCAAACTAAGGTGTGAAATAAAACGGACGTTTACGGACTGTTCCTCGACAGAGCGGTTAATTAAAATGTAATACCATATCCATCGGGTTAATTGAATCTACGAAATTACGAATATCCCATTAAAGGAGACCATCAAAGACATTGAGCTACAAGTAAAGGCACATCGGAAGCACTTAGATGGCCATACGACTCATTGACTATGGAGCATCCAGTAATTTCCAGGCTCTCTCCTGTGTCAGCGCCCCACAGTCACAGACACCGAGACGTCGAGTAGGAAAAGTGAAATCAACGAGGAAGAGGCGATGTTATAACAGTGAGCGATGCTCACACGCGGACTTCATCTCACCGATGATGAGCGACGACCGCGGCGCTTATGTCGCATTGCGCAACGTCGTAAATCCGCCGATAAACTGCAATTAATGAAAATAATTATTGGTATCATCTCATCAGCGCTCCCCGTATTTCTTCGCAGCACGCGAGAGCCGCGAGTCGCGGGGAAATCACACCGTCTAACTAATCATAAGCGCTCGTTTCGGCATCGTTAGGCGGCTTCGTAGCGATTTCGAAATAACAGAAGAAAATATATAACGACGACGCTCAATTAAGGTAGGTCTGGCAGTACAGTTTGGCCGTATGAACGAAACACCTGCGCGACTTGAGTAGTCAAAGCGATATCGTATAGAGCAACGCGGGGCGATTTCTCTTCTTTGCCTTTACATTGATCACTGATAAAAGTTACTAGCCGTGACATAACATTACAATAGTTTTTTTAAGTACCATTTTTTTTATTAACAACATTTGACGTTTTGTATATTCAAAACGGAAATTGCAATCTATATTATCAAAAATCGACATAATGTTCAAATTTGTTTACCTTGGGAAATGAGTGAAAAGTCACGAATTTTGAATACGCGTTTCTCGGAAATTTACCGGTTGTTACTTTCAAGAATTGTCCGGTCGATCGATCAAGTTGATTCGAAAAGACAGCACAAATCTTTAAAAAATCATATGTATTCAGAAAAATGAACCAATCATTTTCGTGTGAAAAAAAGTAGACGGGCGATTTGATGAAAAACATTTTTTACTAATTTTTTAATAACATCGCGGAATTATAATTATGCTTTTTGTCCCACACCGAGAATCCTTCGAATCTCCCGTCTGGTCGGCCTGCAGCTCTGGAATAGCATTAAAATGTATTATTTTCTAAAAATAATTGGGTGTAGTTAGAAGTCGGCAATTAGCGAATGAACGCTGTGTTTCCGAGACGTCATTTCGCAATGCATCAGGAGCTGCGCGCGCACCGCGGCTGCTGGCCACTTCCGGTGATGCGTTATTCACGCTTTCCGCAAGCGTTACCGCAGCTCATCGCCCGGCCTCCGCTATTTTCCAGCGGATAACAATGCGACATCGCGAGTCGTTATTAATTTGCATGCTAATACGGCCCGTAGAGCAGGCCGCGACTTTGGGTCGGAGCGATTCAGCGGTATATCGCGACTTGCGCGTTACTTTCCCACGTTGAAATTCCAGAAAGCCGCGAGCGTCTCATGTGAATTTCATTGCATGCGCTCGAGCAACTCAATTATATCGTTCCGATGGAACACGACTCGATGTACGAGCGGTGCAATCGTCGTCGCGTGCAGTAATACGCCGATTGTGTGGCCAATTAGCCGATCGCGAGTGATACCGGAGGACGCGTGCGATTGATTCACAGTTACACAGCTGTATATTCCGGTCTCTTTGTCCACGCATTGAACTCTCGTTGAAAATGGTGTGCATGGGCTTTCAAAATGATTATTTTTCTCGTGAGAAAGTTATTATTTTGAGAAGTTATTTTGAAGTCAGATATTTGCATATTTTTTGCATCGCGCTGCTTCAAAACTTACGTTCTTTAGTCATACAATAAAGATCAACAAGTGATGAGTGATTACTGAGTCGTGAATAAACAATCACGTTGGGCGTTTCTGGACACAATATAAAGCGAGAGTCTCACGCGCATCCGTTGGATATTTGCTACTGGCGACACATCGGAATAAGTGCTACGAACTATTTAGAACGAATGTAACAATTCTAATTAGACGTTAGATTAGACATCTGTGGATCTTTGGTTGGCGGTGAATCGGAAGACTTGACCAATACAATCGATACTAAAGAAAAGTGCAATAAACAAATATATTTTTTAGCTATGTATTTGCTTACTTTTTGTCGATCAAAAACGCGACAGTCAGCATATCAATCGGGCAGTTTTTCGTTCGCGGCAGTCAAAAATTGTAACGCACTCGACCGATTTCGGGACGATAATTTGAACGCCTGAATAATGACCAACACGAGAGTGGTTGCCAACGACGTCCTTTCCACGTTGAAGAGATGAAGCTCACCTCGTCCGGGCTAACCTATATTCTCAAAGATTATTAGGAAAAGAAACAATTGTAACTCAAAATTAAACACGAACTCAAACACTCAATTTATTCAAAGGAATTTGTGACTTAGAATTATGTCAATGCAAGAATAATTAAGACCGTTCTCTCGAAGACTCTGACTGCTCTTTTCGTTGATTCTAATCTGACGCTTGCGTCGAGGGTCCACGTCATCCCCGTGTTCGAAAGTCGCTATTGTTCCCTGGTTTCAAGTTGGACACCACATGCCCCACTGTCGAAAGACGGTTGGCCCTTTAGAGTGTGTCTGGCGACAGGACTCGCTTGCACGTAAAACTAAGGATGTCTCGACTTTCGACAATTAACATTTTACTGTGTATGCGTCTAGCAAAACGCTGTTTTGAGAAATTCACATTCTGGACCCATGTGTTGGACACTTGAATCGTCACGGTTCGACTTTGGGAAAGCAGACTCTAGTGCGTTTATTTATTGCGGTACAAGGAGCGTTGGTAAATTCTTTTATGTTTAGCACGTCTCTTCGCAGCGTGGCGTTTCCGCTTGGTCCACGTGACAAAATACTGCAATATTCTTACATCTAAGAATATTTGTATATTTCGAAATATTATTCTTAACGCTGCACTTATAATTAATCATGCGTTATATTTTATCAGCAGCGAACTCGCCCAAGCCGCGATATTGGTCTCTCGTTCTCTCTAGTAAGTATGTTCGATTTGAATTTACGCGCCCGGTCTCGCGGAGGTGCTGCGTGTGCGGCGCGCTCGCGGATCGCGTATCAGAATCCGTTAAGTACAAGATCGTGCAGGTCGCGACACGCGGCAAATATCACGAACAATCGCGCCAAAAAAAGCAAACCAGTGTTCGGAGCGTGGCGCGTCCTCGAGTCCAGCCGTTTCTAACCTGCGTGAGCGACGAAAACCGCCAACAACGAGATGGCAGATTTTAGCGCGGATCTGTTCGACGCGTTCGACGAGACGAACGAGAACGTCGTCGAGATCATCCCCACGTCCACGACCGAGCCGGACGCGGTGGACGAGCCCGCGGTCGTCAGGTACGCGCCGAGCATTCCTCCTACGATCTAACCTCAAAATCGCCGTCGGCGGCAACGTGTTTTTTCCGTGCATTTCACGTCGAGGATTCTTTTTAGCACCACCGAGGAGGACGTCACGCTGAAACGGGAATTTGAGAGCGACCCCGACGATCCTCTTGGCAAGAGGCGCAAGACACAGTCCATTTTGGACGATATCAAGTGAGTTAGCATCCTCGTCATTCTATTTTCTGCTGCATTCACAGTGCATCTGAATATTCGAAACCAAACAATTGGTGACCCAATATTGAATATTGGATTATTATTTTTTCTATATATTTATTAAACTGACTGATAAGGTAAACAAGTGTTTCAGGAACAAGAGTTGGGTGTTGGGTGCAAATAGCAATAAAATGAAGCTTCTGATAACAACATAAAAAATAATTAAAAGAGAAAGAGACATTTTTTGTTAAATAATTGAGTAATCTTTTGTGTATCAAAGTCGGGAGATTAGAGTATCGTTAGGTGCAAAAATCTCCAAACTATAATATTGGAATGGCTGTTTATTTATTTATTGTTTAGTAATTCAACTCCCTTTTCAGTCAGGAGTTTTTAACTTTAGCATAATTATTTTTGCTTCATCCTTTTCAAAGTAGTTTAAACACTGACATATCAGCTAGAAAGTGAGTTACAGAATACAGATCAGTTGCAGCCATCTTGCAATATTTAGATGTGTTCAAATAGGGTATTTGCAAAATTCATTTATCTACGCGAATAAACAATCTATCACCTCAATTTTTGAAAAACAAAAACATTGGGCATTGGTCATACCATTTTTTACCATTTTGGCAAACCTGAGCAAACACATTGCTCTAATCAGCTTATTCCTGTAAATCACATAATGACTTCCCCCAGAGGGGCAGTCGGGAGTTAAAACGGAAAAAAAGCGGTTGGTTCATTCATAAACGCAAAATTGTCTGCAACAGGGAACAAAATATAAAAAATAAAACAGGAGAAAACACTGCAATGCCTCCATAAAAAGCAACAAAACCAATAACAAAATGCAGGCTAATAGTAGAAACTATCGCAGAAGAAATTTGTGATTGTTTTCAAAGACCTGATATAAGACTGGCAGGAAATGATATTTTATGCAAACGATGTTCGATGCATAATTCAAATTCAGTGTGTCTGTGTTTTTTCTTAATATGATAGCATAGACGAATTGGTACCGCGGATAGAAATACACACAATAGAGACCATCGAGTCGTGCACACACGAAGTGGCGGCGCCGCCCGGGCACGTCTATATACCGCTGGAGAACAAGACTACCAAACCGGCCAAGGAGTACAAATTCATTCTGGATCCATTTCAGAAAGAAGCCATTCTCTGCATCGAGAATAATCAATCCGTTCTCGTGTCCGCTCATACGTCGGCGGGCAAAACTGTCGTTGCCGAGTAAGTCGAGCATTTAGTTTATACCGTATAAATTTAATTTTCCTATTGATTTCGTGAATGATTTTGGCGATATTTATTTGTTTAATTGGATAGCTCGTTTCATTACTGTGAAAAGCCTCTCGTTACCTTCCTGCAGAAATTTACGATTCTCAGAATTCATTGTCATAAATTATTTGTCCTGTGAATATAATGCTCTTTACCCATTTGCTTCATGCGATATGCAACAATGTTCAATGCAAATTTTCTACAACAGGTACGCAATCGCGTGTTCGCTACGAGACAAGCAGCGGGTGATTTACACGACGCCGATAAAGGCGTTGAGTAACCAAAAGTACAGAGAATTCTACGAAGAGTTCAAGGATGTCGGTTTGATAACCGGAGATGTGACAATCAATCCGACCGCGAGTGTTCTCATAATGACCACCGAGATTTTGCGAAACATGTTGTACAGGGGATCAGAGGTACGACTGAATCAAAAAGATTGAAATAACATTTTTAAATAGAAATAGAAATACAAATACAAATGAAAATAATGGACACCAATCTTTTCAGGTCATGAGAGAAGTGGGATGGGTGATATTTGACGAAATTCACTACATGAGAGACAAAGAA
Source organism: Pimpla rufipes (assembly GCA_963932165.1). Lineage (NCBI taxonomy): Eukaryota > Metazoa > Arthropoda > Insecta > Hymenoptera > Ichneumonidae > Pimpla > Pimpla rufipes. The sequence goes on from OZ010638.1 coordinate 8,935,962, forward strand.
CGGGGCGTTGTGTGGGAGGAGACGCTGATTCTTCTTCCGGACAACGTTCACTACGTTTTTCTCTCCGCCACGATACCGAACGCTCGTCAATTCGCCGAGTGGGTCGCCCATCTTCACAGACAGCCGTGTCACGTAGTCTACACGGATTACAGACCGACGCCGCTTCAGCATTACATTTTCCCCGTCGGCGGCGACGGAATTCACTTGGTACGTCATAAAAACAGTTGCTGCAAATAATCCATTACGAACGTTGCAGTAGATTTGAAATCAATTTCGTAAACTTCATGGCAGTCACGATGTTCACAGATAACAGTTAAATTAGTCGCTTTGGTCACTACCAAAGCAACCAATTCAACTGGTTGCTTTGGTCACTGCGAAAGCAACCAATTCAACTGGTTGCTTTGGTCACTACGAAAGCAACCGATTCAACTGCAGTGAAAACACTCGGTCTGTGCAATCGATAATAAAGAAATATGTGATAAACAAATTTCCGCTTCGGCATTAAACGAAGGACAATAATCAGGGAGTGATGATAAACGTTTTGCTGTATAAAGAAGCAGTGATACTTCGCTCGAAACTTCGTCGCCCAATGTTAACAGGGGGGTATGGTCTGTTCGGTGACAAAATGACCCTTTTTTACCCATTTTTTTTTTACAAGATACGAGCAGTGTATCTTAAATTTAATGATTACAGTATTGTAGAACAACATTTCAAGAATATTTTCTGAAAATGTGAGCGAAAATGATTAATAACGAAGCCGTTAACAACAAATCTCCGGAGACGCCTCCGAAAAAAAAATTGTTTTGCGGTGACGGTCATAACTCGTCACTCAATTATCTGAATTCAAAAAATCAAATTGATTTCATTAGTTTATAAGTTTCTCCAGGAAACGCGTTCGAGTTTTTTTTTCGATTTTTGGTAACGCTCGAAAGTAAAAAGCGCAATTTTCGCCTAAAAATCGGCAATTTGTTATTGTAAAAAAAAACGAACAAATAAAAAAAAACTCGACAGCGTTACCTGATGAATTATACAGAGAAACAGTGTACCCAGTTTGAAAAGGATCGGTGCAATAGATTGTACGCTACAACCGTCAGCGTCTTTTAAAACATGAAGTGTGGAAAGATCGCTTTAAAGTGAACACTTATATGACACACGAAACGACACAGAGCCTCGGATTGTTAAAATTTCATATCTCCGTCAGTTTTGCTCCGATTGCTCTAAAAATGTGATACAACGTTCTTGAGATGTTGAGCATTAATAAAAAAAAAACATTTTAATGGACAAAACATTTCAAGACCATACAACCTCCCCCCCCCCCCCCCCTTAAACGCCCATAGGGCTGTCTCACTCGCATCTAGTGCTGTCTCTCTGGCACCTTTTTGTTTTTCAATTCTCCTGAACAAACGGGCTTCGAGTATCGAGTAGCCAGAAGCTTAGTCCAATTCTGCAATACTGCCGCACATTCTATCAAAATAGGTTTCAACATTTTAATCAATTTTTTGTTGTCGCAGCAAATTGTTTATCTACCACAGCAAATTTTTCATTGCGGTAGCAAAATTTTTGTTGTCACTCCGTTAATATTTTTCTCTGTGTAAATCTTCCGCGTCGGCGACGACGGAATTCACTTGCAGTGAACTTCACCGCAGTCACAACGATCACAGTTAACAGCTGAGGTCGAAAAATCGTTATTAAATCCCCTCAACAGTCCCAAAACTCTGCTTCCAGGTGGTAAACGAGGAAGGTCAATTCAAAGAAGAGAACTTCAATCGAGCGATGGCCTGCCTGCAGGGCGACGCAGCTAAAGGTGACCAGAAGGGCCGCAAGGGCGGCTTCCGCAGCGCAGCCGCGCAGTCCAACATCTTCAAGATGGTCAAAATGATAATGGAGCGCAACTTCGCACCCGTAATAATCTTCAGTTTCTCAAAGAAAGACTGCGAAGTCTACGCTATGCAGATGGCACAACTCGACCTCAACACGACCCAAGAAAAGCAGCTGGTCGACGAGGTCTTCAACAACGCGATGGACGTGCTGAACGAGGACGACCGAAAGTTACCGCAAGTAGAAAACGTGCTGCCTCTATTACGCCGCGGCATCGGCATCCACCACGGCGGCCTTCTACCTATCCTAAAAGAAACCGTGGAAATTCTCTTCGGTGAGGGTTTAATCAAGGCTCTTTTCGCCACCGAGACCTTCGCGATGGGCCTCAACATGCCTGCGCGGACGGTTCTCTTCACGGCGCCGCGAAAATTCGATGGCAAGGATTTCCGCTGGATCACATCGGGCGAATACATTCAAATGTCGGGCCGTGCGGGTCGCCGCGGCCTCGACGAAAAGGGCATCGTAATCCTTATGATCGACGAGCAGGTCAGCCCGGCGGTCGGCAAAGACATCGTGCAGGGCAAACCCGACCCGATAAACTCCGCCTTCCACCTTACATACAATATGGTGCTGAATCTTCTTCGCGTAGAAGAAATAAACCCGGAATACATGCTGGAGCGCAGCTTCTACCAGTTCCAAAATCAGGCCTCGATTCCCGAGCTCTACAACAAGGTGAAGACGCTGCAGGCCTCATACGACGAGCTTCAGGTCCAAAAACTCAACCAGATTTCCACCTATCACGACATCAGGGAGCAGCTCGATCGTCTCGGCACCGAATTTCGCGCCTACCTCACGAAACCTGAGTATCTTTTGCCGTTTCTTCAGCCTGGAAGGATGATAAAAATTAAGAACGAGAAGGCTGACTTCGACTGGGGGATAATCGTGAATTTCAAGAAGAAAACGCCGAAGAATCCCGTGAAGGAGAAAACGGTTATCGTGGTGGACACTTTGCTGCACATCTCGGCGGAATCAAAGGAAGGTTCGCCGGTTCCTTGCGGCGCGAACGAAGAAGGGGAGATCGAAGTGGTTCCGGTGCTCAGCACTTTGATAACACAGATCAGCTCGCTGAGGCTTTACTACCCGAAGGACCTTCGTCCGGCTGACAACAGAAAAAGCGTTTTGAAGACGATTCAGGAGGTGAAAAAACGATTTCCCGAAGGTCCTCCGCTTTTGAATCCCGTGACGGATATGAGGATCGAGGACTCGAATTTCAAAGACATCGTCAAGCGAATCGAGACCCTCGAGGAGCGACTTTTCGCCCATCCGCTGCACAAAGACCCGGAGCTGAGTGATTTGTACGAGAAATTTATGAAACGCGAGGAGATGGCGGAGCGACTGACGAGCGCGAAGCAAGAGTTGAAACGCGCGAAATCGGTGCTGCAGATGGACGAGCTGAAGTGTAGGAAGCGCGTGCTGAGGCGGATGTGTTATTGCACGGCAGCCGACGTGATCGAGCTGAAGGGCCGCGTGGCTTGCGAGCTGAACGGCGCCGATGAGCTGCTGCTCACCGAGATGGTTTTCAACGGGCTTTTCAATTCGCTGAACGTGCCACAGATGGCCGCGTTGCTCAGCTGCTTCGTTTGCGACGAGAAATCGCAGGAGATGCCGAAGGCGACGAACGAGCTGAGCGGGCCGCTCAGGCAGATGCAGGACTTGGCGCGGAGGATCGCGAAGGTTTCAACAGAGGCGAATCTCGAACTCGACGAAAGCGCCTACGTCGAGCGATTCAAGCCTTTCCTCATGGACGTCGTCTACGCCTGGTGCAAAGGCGCGACCTTTCTGCAGATCTGCAAAATGACCGACATCTTCGAGGGCTCCATAATACGAACGATGAGGAGACTCGAGGAAGTCCTGAGGCAGCTTAGTCAGGCGGCCAAAAATATTGGAAACACCGACCTCGAGAACAAATTCAGCGACGCGATAAAACTGCTCAAGCGCGACATCGTCTTCGCCGCCTCGCTGTATCTGTGAATAAAACTGACGACCGGGAATTTTGGATGATTGTTTTTCGACGCCGACTTTGAACGGGTGAAAATCGCGAATTTTGTAAATAGATATGTATAAAAGTGAAAAAGACAAGAAAAAAAAATTATGAAAAGGAGGCTCGATCGACTTGAAACCGGAAGGCGCGCGATTTTTTTCTCAAGATCTAGTTTTATTTTGGAAATTTAACACGTACATTGCATTCACGTTACGGGAGACCGCGTGTTTCTTCCCTTTGCACGGGTGTTTCTTCGACTCGCTTTTTTTCTCACTTTCTTCCCTCTTTCTCTCCGTCGCTTCGCTCACTTCTTTCTCTCGACTCCGACATATTTTTCGGTTTTTTCTTTTTTTCATTTTCGTACAAAATAGAACTACATCTTTTCGTACGATGCGATCGCGTTGGAAAAAGTACGGCGTACAAATTGTAATTGAGTAAATCGAACGAGACGAAACGAAATAAGGACTCACGTTGAATGTCGACTACCAGGGAAATTATTAAATAAATACAACATTAAGAATATCCGCGACGCTCTTAGTTTCTACACTTCGAAAAATTTAAATACATTGAGTGTTTTTTTGTGTTTTTGTGGTTGTTTTTCTTTCTCTCTCTTTTTTTTCTTCGTTTACTCGTATAACTTATCGCTGCTCTAGAATCACCGTCTCTTGTTGGCAGAATTTCAGTTCCGCTAGCGTGAGTTTCGTGTCCATCGACGTGAGCTGCAAGCGGAAAAATCATGCGGAGATTAAAGCGACGAATTTTTGTTGAACTTTTGAAATTTTTGTTGCATTTTTGGCGACGCGGATTTTGAATCACTTACGTCCCTCCGAGGCCAACTGGATAACACTTTATACTCGTCCGTGGGATATCCCTCGACGATGAGAAAATTGAGGAGCGTCTGGAGCGGCGCGTCGGCCTGAAACCTGCGCTCCAAGAACTTTCCCGCCGCGAGACGCACCTTTATCTTGAGAACTCCGTCGCCCGCGCCTAGTTCCGGCTCCGGCGGTAGACTCAGCTCCACCGCCGCCCTGTGAGCCTCCTTGCGCGCCTCCTCCGCCAGTCTGTGCGCCTCCTTGCGCGCCTCCTCCGCCAGTCTCAGACTCTCCGCTTCCTCCTTCTTCTGCCTCTCCAGCTGCTCGAGCATCTGCTTCAACTCCTCTTTCGCTCTAAAATTTCGCATTTCTCTGCGTTAATTTTTACGCAAATGACACGAATTTTTTTTTCGCTCGTTATAAATGAATGTTGTTTCGTGAGAAGGCCGAGATATCCGAGGCCCTTTTACAGAGAAAGATTCGTGATCGATGAATAAGAAAAACGAATTGAGGTTGCAATTTTTTTGTTTGGTGAATAAATGTTTTTAATTTTTCTCAGCTGATAATAAATTAATCTTTCTTCGTTAAGAAATCGAGATATTAATACTTTGTCATATAGAAAGCTTTCATCGATGAACAAAAAGAGCGAATTGCATTTGCAACTTTCTTTATGCATAATCGACAAAAATTATTCGTATCTTCTCCCGTTGATAATTGATTAATTTTCCTTTTTACCGAGGAAACTTTGATCCATGAACAAGAAGAGAGAACTGCATTTGCAAAATTTGTTTGGGCATCAACAAATGATTTGCATTTTCTCCCGTTGATAATAAATTAATCTTCCGTCAAGAGGAAGTCGAAATATCAATACATTTTCACAAAGAAAGCTGTAATCGTTGAACAAGAAGAGGTGAATTGAGTTTGCAAAGTTTTTCTAGCGTGTTTAAGGGGGGGGGGGGGGGGGGGGGAGGTAGGGTCTTGAAAATTTTTTTTTCCCATTTTTGTTTAATTTTTTTATGAATGCTCAACATCTCAAGAATGTTGTATAAAATTTTTAGAGCAAACGGAGCAAAACTGACGGAGATATGAAATTTTAACCATCCGAGGCTCTGTGTCATTTCGTATATAAGCGAACACTTTAAAGCGATTTTCCCATACTTCGTGTTTTAAAAGTCGGTGACCATCGTACCGTAAAAACTATTGCACCGATCCTTTTGAAACTTGGTTCACTCTTTCTCAGTATAATTCATCAGGTAACGCTGTCGAGTTTTTTCAAAATTTGTTCTTATTTTTTTTTACAATAACAAATTGGCCGATTTTTTCGGCGAAAATCGCGTTTTTTACTTTCAAGCATTACCAAAAATCGAAAAAAATAAATAAAAAATAAAAACTCGACAGCGTTACCTGAGGAAACTCATAAACTAATGAAATCAATTTGGTTTTTTGAATTCGGATAATCGAGTGACCAGTTATGATGGTCACCGCAAAACCACTTTTTTTGGAGGCGTCTTCGGAGATTTGTTGTCAACGGCTTAGTTATCAATAATTTTCGCTCAAATTTTCAGAAGATGTTCTTGAAATGTTGCTCTACAATGCTGTAATCATTAAATTTAGAATACACTGCCCGTATCTTGTAAAAAAATTGGTAAAAAAAAGGGTCATTTTCTCACCGTACAGACCTTACCCCCCCCCCCCCCCCCCCTTAACAAACGATTTGAATTTTCTTCTGTTGACAATAAATGAATCCTTCAGACAATAAATCAACAAATAATCACCTGTCCGCCGCGAGACTCTCTTGATATGCTCTGTCTTGTTCCTGCTTGACGCGCTCCCTCGCGTGTCTCTCCTCCTCAACCCCAATGTCCGCCCGTCTCTGTTCCTGAAAAACGTCCACCGCCTGAATCAGGTTCGTCAGAAGCTCGTTCACCCCGACGTTGCCGTGGACAATCGTGAATATTTCCGTGATCGACCGGGACCGCATGAGAATCATCAGAACGGGAAGAGTGTCGACGTCGATGTTCTGTATCGTCGCGGCTCCCATGGCGCCGAGGGCCTGACGAGCGGAAGATAAGAATCTACAGAAGAAAAGGAAAAATGATTGACATTTACGATCGAGTCGATAAATCGTGGATGCGGCAGTCTCACTTCTCTTTGTTGCTCTCGTAGGTGATGTCCCAGCCCCAGACGATAAAATTCGCCGAAAGTAACTGCAGCACAGTCTCGAAACCTAACAACTGCGTGCAGAATACGTTTGCCAATACGCTGTTGTCATGATGCAGGTAAACGGCTAATAATTTTCTCTGCGGACCGAGAAAAATGATCGACGAATTAGCAATGATACAGGAGCGATGAATCGTCGAGTGTACACGCGGCTTTCACCTCCTTAGCGGGCTTCAAACACGACTCCTTGATAGCCTCGTCGAAGGTGCCCGTGAAAAAATCGGGGTGCGCGCGGCCGTAACGCTTCTCGAATTGTTCGGCAAAGTGCAGAGTGCCCATTGTCTCGTCCTCGACGTTCTCCGGCACTGCGAGAAAAAACAACAATTTTTAATACGTTTCAGACAATTTGAATGTTTCCTTGGGAACAGAAAGCCGATAATTCGCTAAGCGTTAAGGATTTTCTATATTAACGATATATTTTTAATATGATTTTCTATATTAGCTGTATATTAACAGTAGACAATATGATTTTCTATATTAACAATAGATAGTTAATATAATTTTGTATATATTGACTATTGTTTGGACTTCGAAAGATAGCTGAAACTATTTATCAGTTTCACCGCTCAAAGGATTCGAATTTAACGCTCTAGTGACTGCAAAAAAAAACAGCGGAAGCTGCGATAAACTTACTAAGACGCTGAATCTTAGTGGACCGGACGTTGTCAATGAACATATCGTCCTCGATTATGAAAGATTCTGGAGCGTCTTCGAACTCCTCAACGTCTTCTGGGCCGTCGGCCGAACTGTCGCTGTCGACCAAATCGACAACATCCTGAAATTACCAAATGTTGTAGAGTCAATGTCAAAATATCGACGGATTTTAACGTTATGAAGTCGGCAACATTTGGACGCAGGACTTTTGAATCTTAATTTGACTTTTTTTCGATAAAAAATAGAAGCAAGGGTCGGTCCACTTTAACGCTAAGCTTAAAAACTTTAATATCTGATACAGGCTTTTTGAGAATTTTTTCTGATTTCTAAACTGTGGTTAACAACGTTACATTTTGAACAATCGTAATAAACGCAAATTGAAAAAAAAAGTCTGCAAAAAGATTCGAGCACTTATTATAGTTGGGACAATAATAGAGAAAATTGTGGACGAAATCCGAGAGGTCGAGGGTCAGACCCAGGTCGAAACCAGCGGGAATTCCGAATATAAAGAAAATAAAAAGAATAAAAAGAAGAAAGGAAGAAAATAAAATACATAAATACATAAAGACGCGAAATTGAGTAACAAGTGCGAAGAAGTTGGAACGCGGATGAAACACCTTTTTGTTTTCCTTGGCGGGAAGTTTCCCCACCGACAGCTCGTGTTCCGGGTACGAAATTCCGCTCTGTGCGAGGGTGACTTTGTCGTCTTTGGCTGTGCTCGGCCAGCCCTTCCACTGTTGATTTCTCACGGGCACGTCGATCAGCGAGTAAACGTTCGTCTTCACGTCGAGAATCGTGTGCGTGCCGGGAAATTTCAGTTGGTACGTTTTGTTGGAGACCTCGTCGCGCACGTTGAGGGTGTAAGTTTGCGTCAGACGATCCGACAAACATATGCTGGATGAGAGAAAAAAGCGGCTAATTAACTCGAGAGTTCGATTTCCTCGCGTATCGACGGAAGCTATCGGTCTCCTTCGTGACTCACGGGTCCGCGATCGAGTCTCCGGGCTCCGACGACTGAGTCATGTAGAGCTGCACTTCCTTCGGGAGCTCCAGGCTCGAGAGGAACGAGAAATTGCTCGGCGGTTCTTTCTTCCAACCGTGGAGCTCCTGCTGGCAGGGTCCCACATTTGTTTCCTCGTATATCGCGTGCTTCAAGTCTCCTGAGAATAAAACAAGAAGAAATGATTTAATGAGAATCGAAAAACTGAATGATTCTGTTCAGGAAATAACGAAAATGCAAACTGAATTTGTTATGTCTATAAACAACGTAATTATAAATATAAACATTTTATAAATTCTAACTGCAAGATTGTTTCCACATTTGTTTCCTCGTATATCGCGTGCTTCAAGTCTCCTGAGAATGAAAAAAGAAGATTACGATGAGAACTTCAGAACTGATTAGTCCTGCTCAGGAATTAATAAAACAAGAAATTGATTTCTTTCTGTCGATAAAAAACACAACTCTAAATGTTAACATTTCATAAATACTAACTGTGAGATAGTTTCCACATTTTTCTAATCGTATATCGCGTGCTTCGAGTTTCCTGAGAATGACAACAACAAAAAACGGTTTAATGATAATGGAATAACTGACTGATTCTGTTCAGTAATTAACGAAATAACATACTGAGTTCTTTTTGTCTATAAACAACTTAATTATTATATCTTCTCTTCTTTTCTTCTATTAAAAAGTAAGTAATTCGCGCCAACGTGAGTATTGTTGTCGTTCTATTCGGGCTCTGATTGGTCGTGGACCGTGACGACGAGCAGTCTTTGTTTAATCTTTTCTTTTCTTTTTTTTTATATATATATCTTCTCTATATTAAAAAGTCCGCAATTCGCGCCAACGTGACCATTGTTGTCGATCTATTCGGGCTCTGATTGGTCGTGGACCGTAACGATCGGCAGTCATTGTTTTTAATAGCGCGAGATTTGACAGTTTATCGAAATTTTGATATCAGTGCTGCAGTAACCTCTGTCCGCGCGCATAAGCGCGCGTTATTGTTATATTAAAAAGTACGTAATTCGCGCCAACGTGAGTATTGTTGTCGTTCTATTCGGGCTCTGATTGGTCGTGGACCGTGACGACCAGCAGTCGTTGTTTAATAGCACTAAATTTGACAGTTTGTCGCAATTTGACATAAGCGCTGCAGCGCGGCTAACCTGACCGCGCGCGTGAGCGCGCGTTATTGTTCCCCTAATTTTATTTTAAACAGTTCATGAGTAACGGAAAGCATTGTTAGTAATATTCTATTCGAGCTGTGATTGGTTGCCAGGACACAAAGTCGTGTTTAAGCAAAACCGTGGTAAACGAAATCGGTTTGATGTCAAGTTTGACATAAGACAACGGGCGCGGCAGCGCCCGTAACCTTTTATAAGAGCGCAGCAACGCAAAAGTTCGTCAGGCGCGCGCGCTAGCGCGTGTGATTAGTCTCGTGATTATAAACATTTAATATATTTTAACTGGAAGATTCCTTCCACGTTTGTTTGCTGGTACATCGCGTGTTTCAAATCCCCGGAGAATAAAAAAAAAAAAGATTAAAAAAATGTAAGAATTGTCTAATCAGGAATTAATAAAGAAATAAATCAAATTCTTTCCATCTATAAACAACGTAACTATAAATGTACACATTTAATAAATTCTATAAGATTGTTTCCTCCTGCAACAATAGTTAAAAGAAAACTCGCAACAAGGAAATTTTGCAATTTTTCTTTTCTATTATCTAATAATATCACCTTCTGTAATTATTGATAAGATTTCCTCTGATGAAATCTAGTGAAAATAAACTACAACTACTATAATTATTATATACACATATGTAAAAGGGTTAAACCCGTATAATAATAAATAAATAAATAAATAGATAAGTAAATAAATCAATGAATAAATAAATCAATAAATAAATAAATAAGTAAATAAATAAATAGATAAGTAAATAAATCAATGAATAAATAAATAAATAAATAAATAAGTAAAAAAATAAATAAATAAAAAATATTCTCACCGACTGTTGAGTTCTCGGGGAGTCTGACGACGAAAGAACGATTTAAGTAGTGCACATGAAAATCCAGCAGTCTGGTGGATCCCTGAGCGTGGCTCTTAGGTCTGCTCGTGCCAGGCTTCACGTTCTCCGTGTTGTCGACCCTCGGCGTTACTGCGTTTTTAGGAGCATGAGCCACCTCCGAGGAGGAAGAAAAGGTGATGACCGGCACCCCCTGAACCACCTCCACCATCTCGATATCAGGACTGACTTCGGAGGGTAGCTGCTGCGTGTCATGATGCATCACCCTGTTGACTGCAGCCTGCGATAACACCGAGCGGACATTAACGCAAGACACAAATTGGCCAATTGAGCGAAACGGCGTCGCGATTTGTTCGTAGAAATTACCAGTAGGTCCCAGTTGGTGCTCTCCAGATGATGAATGGCCTCCCCCACATCGTCTATTCCTGTGCATGCCTGTTCAAGGTTTATGTTTTTATCGTAATAAAATTTTTTCTTGCTCCAAATGGCAAAAACACAAGACATGCAAAAAATACAAAAAACAAACGAATTTCCAGAAAGGGTCAGAAAGCTCTGCTATTTTGCTTTTATCGTCATCAAATTTTTTCTTGTTCTAATATGAGAAAAATACAAGCCTCACAAAAAATACAAAAAACAGAATGATTTCCAGAAAGTACTAGAAATCTCTGCAGTTTTGCTTTTATCGTCATCAAATGTTGCTCTCTCCAACATGAGAAGAATACAGGACATAAAAAAGATACAAAAAACAAAACAATTTCCAGAAAGTGCTGGAAGTCTCTGCAATTTCGTATCTATCGTCATCGAACTTTTTCTCTCTCCAACATGAGAAAAATACAAGCATACAAAAAATACGAAAAAACGAAAACAATTTCTAGAAAGCGCCAGAAGTGTCTGTGATATGCAGCGATGAATTACAGAACGAGACAAACGACAAAACCGATCGCGAATCCTCGTGATTGGCGTCCAAAGTCGCGAAAACTACGTAGTTCTGTTGTTGTCGTAAAAAAAAATCGCGAAAGGGGCAAAAAAACTAATTCTTTGTTCCCCTGAGCCGCGACAGCTGCGCGAAATTTGGCGTTTCGCGTTGCGGGTTGCGAGGTCGGAGAATTAAAAAATCTCGGTGTTCCGAGGGTCCGGCGATGACGAAGGAGACTCGAGAATTATTGTCAATGTCATCGCGCGGAGGCTGGTATAACCTCAAAGTCGCGAAATCCCAGCGAACGGGAGGACGCAATTCGCGAGTGGCACGCGATACGATCTTTTGTGTACGTTACCTGAAAGTCAGCGAGAATAACTTCGCGATTTCCAGCCATCTTCCTCGTGACTCGTTGGCTCGCACTGAAATAACGCGGATGGGAACCCTTTTCGAGCCCGCGTTCGCCTGGATATTGTTATTTTTATTTTTTTATTTTTTTTTGTTTACCCTTCCTCGCGAAATAATTCGAATTTACACACTACGGGGACAGAACGCTCTCGCTCAACGGTGCAAGGTGCAAGCCATTGCTGAAGCTGCGGAGGATAGAGAGATAAAGGCGTCTGAACGCAACCGCGCACCGTCAAAATAGGCCTCTCTCTCTCTCTCGCTCCGGCCGCCACCGTCGCCCCTCTCTCTCTCTCTCTCTCTCTCTCTCTCTCTCTCTCTCTCTCTCTCTCTCTCTCTCTCTCTCTCTCTCTCTCTCTCTCTCTCTCTCTCTCTCTCTCTCTCTCTCTCTCTCTCTCTCTCTCTCACGCCGTGTTTTCCTCTCACTCGCTCATTCTTTTCTCTCTATTTTCCTCCCTCTCTCCCTGGTTTTCGTCGCCTCCCTCTCTTTCTCTCGTCTCCTCTCACTCCCTCTGGCTTCTACCGTCCCCCTCTCTTTGTCTCGTCGTGATCCTCTCACTCTCTCTCTCTCTCTCTCTCTCTGTCTCCTTCTCTTTCGCCGTGTTTTCCTCCCAGTCTCGCGTTGTCTTCGTCTCAATCGCTCTTTCTCTCTCTATTTCCCTCCCACTCTCGCAACGTCTTCCGTCTCTCTTTCTCTCTCGTTCCATCGTCTCACTCGCGAGTCGCGTTTACCGCGCAGCGCAGCCGGAGAAAACTCAGCGTCACGAACATGTGTACGTTCCGATGTATCCTATAGGTATACAGCGGCTATGACAGCGTAGGCAAAAAAGGAGTAAACGCGTGTGTCGAAGCGATAATTTAAGTTTCTCTAGTCACTCGTGGGGAGTCCCGGCTGAGATATGGCCAGTTTGTTGAAGGAAAAAGCGTTCGAGTGTCGGTGAGTTGGGACAGGAGCAGCGATTTGGTGACGTCTGCACTGCATCGCGAACACGTGGTTACTTTGCGCGACGCTCAATTGGTTCCGCGGTTCGTCATACTCGCAATTTATGTCCGCAGGGTCAGCTCGGTGCTGAACAAAGATGTGCGGAGCTACGGCAAGAAATTTCTCTACGACGACTGCGACGAGACCTGCTGGAACTCCGAAGCGGTAAGAGTCGCGGTTTTTGAATGTGTTGCGGGTCGATTCGCGAATACGAAACTTTACACGTACCTACCGAGAATAATCGGGGGATGGGAATCAATATTCGGGAAAACACTGGAATTTGGTGAAAAATGTGAAGATTCCTGAAGTAACGATGGCATTTATAAAAAGATGAATAATTCGAGGAGCAGGAGAGTTTTGTTTTTGTATAGAATTTTTTTTTTATTCGTAACTATCGTGGCAACCTGTGTTTACATTGATTTTCTAAGCCCTGCAAAAAAGTATCCGGGAAACTTCGAAAAAAATTTGATGTACAAGAATATTGGAGAATTTCGCAGTAATTATTTTCACTGTGATTAGGTATAAAAAATATATATATTTTCAAGCATAAATGTATTCTTACGAAAATATACGAATATCCGAGAATTTCGAAAAAACATTGAATGAAAATATGCGAATATCTGAGAATTTCGAAAAAACATTGAATGAAAATATGCGAACGTCTGAGAATTTCTGAAGAAAATCTTTCATCGTGTTTATAAGAAAAAAAAAAATATAAAGCATAAATAAGTTCATAGATAGAATCGTTGAAAAAATAATGACAGCATGAATTTGTTTGTAAAACGTGTCTAAAAAATGTATATTTCGAATATTTGAATGCAGCTTTTAGTAATAATTTTTTCAATGTGACGCGAAATTAAAAATATCAAATTAAGTTCTGTTCCTTCTGAAACGTTGCACCACATGTTCTTGTTGCAGGGATCTCCTCAGTGGATTTTGTTAGACTTCAAGGAAGAATGCAAACTGTCCACAATAGAAATTCAGTTTCAAGGAGGCTTCGCCGGCAAGAACTGTCGAATCGCGGCGGGACCCGACTCAAAGTCTTTGGAGATTGTGCAGTGTTTCTATCCGGAGGACACGAACAAAATGCAAACGTTTAAGCTGGACAAAAGTGCGGAGGCGAAAACCTTTAAGCTGATATTCGAAGAAAGCACCGACTTCTTCGGTAGAATAATAATCTACAGGCTGTCGATGTTCTCGTGACAAACCTCGCGGCGTTTCCAATAAATTTACCTACCTCAAGCCTGACTTGTCGTTCGCTCCTCGTCGGAACGAAAAATCAACGGAAAACACGCAAATCTCTACAGTTTATGATTCAACTTTTAATGATAATTGAGATTTCGAAGTTTGACAATAGTTCTTTTTTTCAAATTAACATTGTTACTCGTACAAGATTATTCAATTATTTACAGATACAAATGTTCGATATAAAATACCCCCGTCAGGAAAAATATTCAGCAACAGGGTCCTTCGGCAAGTGTGTCGAAATCGAGAACGAAAATAGAACGAATCTTTCGCTCGAACGAAGCTCCCATGTATCGTCAATCGTTATTATCTTTCTTTTTTTGAGGAATAAAGTGGAGAAAAAAAAAGATTCTTATTTTTAGTCTCGGTAGCAAAATTAACTGGGGTCAAAACGTGTCCGATTAGAAGGCACAAACTGGCATTGTCCGCTTAAAAACTATTAAAAAAAAACATTCCCGCATTCCAAGTGGTGTGAATATAAATCTGTTGGACCATAGAGGCGAAGGCCGTGGTGAGTTCGAAGCGATTCCTTTTTCTCTTTAGAATTTTATGTCATGACGATCAGGTAGTCGCGGCACTACGCATTAGTCGAATGAAAAGTCGTTTTTCAATTGGCGGTAACACGAATTTACACTCCACGTCTTCTCAGTATAAATAAACAGCGACAGCGATTCAATACGAAACCACTGAATTCAATTTCGAGGAGAACCGCCTTCGTTCGATTTTCTCCGCGGTAAAACCAGCGCCACCGTCTCAATTTTCCTTCGCGATACTTTATTTTCTTTCTCGAAAGTCGATTTTCCGACCGGCAGATCGAAAACTTCGCGTCGAAACCCCTATTTGGAAATACACATCGATCTTTCCGGGGCTTCACCGATTTCACACAACGCGTTCGGAGTCAAAAACAACAGAAGACTTCGTTTTCGCTCGTGCGAATAAACGAAACGCGTCTTCTTGCTTGAAGTCGATGGACTTGGATTCGAAACTGCTCTCTGCAAAAATTCGACTTGCAAACGAGACTTCTTATGAAAAATATAAATAAAACGAGCTATCAAAAACGAAAAAATCGTCGAACTGAGTGGTTCGCGTACTGAGAAGAACTGAACGAAGTCCGGACGCCCCCGAAACCGGCAAATCCCGCGCGTGGTTCGTCCGACAGTCGAAACGTTACGCTCATTCGGCCAGTGCTTATTACCCCGTTAACTCGTAACTTAAGCCCCGCTAACGATTCGCCGTGTCCAAGCGGACGGGCGATCAAGAGTATATTTACGTATATATATATCTCTCACGCGTACGCACTGTGTAAAAGGTCACTCGAGTTTACAGGCTCATGGTGTTCGATGTACATACGTGGTGAAAAAAAAGTATCATCCCCCGGGGCAGACGTCAGGTGCCCGAACGCACTTTAGTTCCCGAAGATTTGGCTGTAAACTTACAAACGTTTTATCGCATTCTTGGTGCTGAACTTCGTAATGATTATTTTTGCAGAAAAGGTTAATATTTCGCGGTAATCAGGTATTCTAAAAATACGTTTTTCAACTTAACGTCCGTGAGTCAACGAGCAGGTATAAAATCGCTTATGGCTTTGTTATTTTTAAGAATTTCGATTTTTAATTTGGCACACATATTCTCACCGCCTCGCGGAATATGAAACGCCGATCGTTGGAAAATCGATTTTTTTTTACAAAAAAATAAAAAGACAATCCCCCCTTACGGGGAGGCGAAACCTCCGTGAGCACGAGAAAAATAGAAAATCATTTTCGGAACAATAATAGACAGAAACTAGACACACGCCAGGAAAAATAAAATTCTTACATCATTCAGAATTGAAAGAAGTCTTAATGTAAAACTTTTCTTTTTTTCCGAAAACGTTAGGCATCGTCGGAATAATTGTTTACAGTTTTTATTACCGACTGAGTGGGTTTCACCTCGCCTCATCCAATCGCGTAGGCTCTAAAACGCGACGAGTATCGCATTAACCACCACAGCCAATGACACTGCTGAATTAGTTCAATACACGAAAAAAATGGTCTGCCGTTGGCTAAAACGATTAACGCGATGCTTGTCGCCTTTAAGAGCCTAAGCGATGGCGACGTTAAGTTGAAAAACGTATTTTTTAATAGGTTTTTTTTAATACCGCGAGACATTTTTGAAAAAATACTTGGCACGAAGTTCAGCACCGAGAATGCAGATCCTTTCGCAAAATTGTAGCAAAATCGTCAGCAACTAAAGCGCATTCGAGCGCCTGACGGTCGGCCTTCCTCCGGCCGTAGATATCTAGATTACAGGCTTCGATGCGGTACATCTGTCGAAAATAGTTAATTGTCTGTGTAATTATTTATAGCCTTTCTTTTTGTTTGTTACTTAGTCGAGACGATCGGCCTTGAACGCTTCATCGGGCCAGAGTCGAGTAGAATTTGGGCTGAAAGAGAATCGAAACGATTGAATTAAAGCGCGCTCTTCGGGCTCCATTGTGCGAGTGGCTCGTCGAGGGGATGACTCACCTCGTCGTGATTCTCTTCCTTGTTCCCCTCCTCATCGTCGCCCGAGCTGTCGCCGCCCGAGCTGTCGGCGGAATTGCGCTGTTGATCGGTGTTGTTGAGACTATCGGTCGTCGTGGGCAACGAGGCGAGCCGCTTGACTTTGCTCGCGGCGTCGTAACACTGGAGACACACGCGAACCGCTTTGCCGTTTCCCTGGCCCGGTAGGACCAATTTTTTGTTACTGCAGGGCCCGCACACCACCTCGCCGCATTGTCGACAATGGTGCTGGGGAAAGATGTCGTTGATTAGTATAATTGCGGGCAGATTGGTGGAAGAATTAATTGAGGGGACATCTACATGATTTATGCGATTAATCGGATCCTCTGTGTGAACCGTTCCGCATGATGCTTCAGACATGTTTTCGATGTATTTTTATTTATACAGTTGATGAACTCATTGTGGGAAAGAAAAGCTCATCGTATCAGCTAAAAGTATTTACGAATCACTAATGAAATCCTGATTTGTAGGATTAATCCGATAATTTTCTCTTGTTTTCGACCTTTCCTCGTGATCTTTCAAACATGCTTGATTTTTATTTATGTTTAAGTAATTGGTTAATTAATTATAGGTAAAGAAAGGTTTATGGTGTCCGCTAAAAGTTTTGATGTGTCACCAATGAAATCACGATTTATGCGATTAATCGAATAATTCCTTTTTTTTCAACAGTTCCTCCTAATCCTTCGAATGTATTTTATATTTTTGTACATTTCAGCAATTAATTAATTAATTGATTAGAAGGAAACAAAAGCTTACGGTAACAGCTAAAAGTATTTATCCTTCAAAGATATTTCATCGTAATTTGTAATTAAGTAATCGATTAATTAATTACAGGCAAAGAAAAGCTCACGGTATCAGCGAAAAGTATTCCTAAATCACGTAATCAAGCGCTTATCAGTGGAAGCGCTAAATGCTCAGCAAATACGAACGACTCACCCGTCTATTCAGAACTGTGAACTGTGTCTTATTGCAGTGCATGCAGATCGTCGCTTCGTTGTCGGGAACCCATACAGCCGCGTGAACCTCGACGGGCTTCTTGCCACCTGGAACGAGGATAAAGACGTTTGCAGAAAACACGTCGGCTCAGCAGATACGCGCGTCGCCTCGCCGTCGTCCACTCACTTTTTCTCAGCAAATCCTCGATGCACTTCGTTATGTGTGCCATCCATTCTTGCTTCTCTGTGGCGGTAGCAGCATAAACAGCAAACGACTTTGTTACCGTTTTTATGAGCCACCCATTCCGAAACTCTACAAACAACGACAATTCACTGGGGTGTCAGGTTGCATATCAATTAATTCCACCTGGAATACGTTTTATGCAAGCCGGCAACTGCAATTATCTCAAGTACGGCTTACGCTCATGGTGCCCAGCAGTGTGCACAAAATGCAAGGACATCACCGGGATCTTCACAGGAAGATCCAGGATCTTCCGAAGAATTTCAAAACCGATCCTCCTAAATTTTTTCCTTATAAAGAGCTTCCAGCTGACTTTACACCAGTTTCAAACTGACCCTTTCCCAATTTTTCTATTTAAAAAAACTCCTTAACAATCCTGATTTCCCTGACCAATATAAAAAAATCCCTGTACCAGAAGTCACAATTTCATTACAAAATATATCTTTTTACTCCCATTTCATTAAAAAATACATCTTTTTACTCCCATTTCATTACAAAATAAACCTTTTTGCTCCCATTTCATTAGAGTGTACATTTTTTTACTATCATTTCATTACAAAATTCATCTTTTTACCCCCAAATCAAACGGGACAGTTTAAAACATCCAACAGCAGTGAAACTCCCAAGAATTACAAAAATCATGAATCCCTGGACACCATGAAAATGTTTTCCCAAAGTAAATCACAAACGCGTGTCTAGCTCTAATGCCTACAAACTGTAATCCGGAGCGACACTTACGTCCGTCGTCCACCAGTGACTCGAGCTTCACTTCCTCCAATGGTATAATGTGTTGTTTGTTATACTGTTCAGGGCAAATCGAATGACTTGTAGATAACTCAAACATCGGGACAATCCGAGATGCCTCAGCGCGACTCACTCACCTTCTTTTTGTTGATTACTATGTTGCCGTAAACGAGTATATCGTTGAAGAGAAAAAATTGTCTGGGCTTTGGTTTCTTTCTGCACATCTTGGTCAGGACTCCTTCGCCCACCAGGACTCGTCCGGGAACAGCGAGCGACTGAAATTGAAAAAGAGATGACTCTGAATGATCAACTGAAAACAAAAAAGCAATGAAGCCGAATGATAGACCTTGGGCTAACTTTCTCCCAACTTTGACCTTCCGGAAGCCACCGGAATGCAAAAAAATCTCAAAATCTCAAAAATTATTATTTTTTTTCTTTTTTTTTTAAAAACGACGAAAACGACTCACCTGGCCGGAGCCGCCGAAGCAGTTCTCCACCATCGCGATTCGCCTGGCGTTGGCCTCGCTGTTAACTGCAACATATCGAGAAAAGGTGACGATAAGCGCGAAGGTTGAGGATCGCCGCGGCTGACACGAATTATTTTTCGGGCGCACTATCGAACTCCGCAAGCGAGTCTCGCGACTGACAGATTAGGTAATCGGGCGAGTTGATTGATTACACCACTGGCTCGCTGCCGCTGGGCCGAGCTGTCAAAAACACAGCCCAGCCGCCCGTGGGCCGCGATCTCGAACCCCGATTGCGAGCCCGTCGCGCGGCTCGCGAGGGCGAAAATTCGCTCGCTCCCGCGCTCCGAGTGCTCGCGAGGCGATTGCGATTTTCGTGGATCGCGAGCGGGCGCGAGGGATTCGCGAATTTCGATTAAATAGTAAGGCGTACAGAGAATCGCGAACTAACCAAGTCGGTCAACCATGGTCCCATGAATCAGGGCCGACAACAGCAGGATGTATGAATCATGTACGCCACTTCGTTATCTGGCTGTCAGTTGGCGGCGCGAATTCACGGGACGTGGCCAATTGGCACGCGTCGTTTGAATCATCGCTTCGGGGAAGAGCAAAATTGCGCGCTTACGACGTTGATTAGTGTCAAATTATTGGGTGCCTTTTCATTTTTAAAACGAACGAAGGATTGCGTATTATTTCCTCGAAATTGAGGGAATTTATGCTATTTTTATTGTAACAGTTAGATACTGATTTTCAAGCGGGAGTAAAATCGGAAGCGGAACGGGTGGAATAGAACCGAACGTCTAGGAAGTTCCTAAGTTCTCCAAGTGTCGACCAATCGGATACGCGCTTTTTGTCGGGAGGGGGATTTGGTTCAAATCCAGGCTGCTTCAGACCCGATTTTTAGTCCTGGTGAAAAGTTGGTAAGTAGGATTCCTTCTATTTTTCGTCGGACCTTAACAGATCGAATGATCGTAATACGATTGATCGTTTCGTGCCAAAAAATAACTGGATAATCGACTACAAAACAGCCAATGACAGTTGTAGTAGGTTTATCAATTAGCGACCGTAAAACGACCTCGAAAACCTCCTATTCCGAAATATTTGTTACCGACCAAACTCAGTCGGTAACAAATATTTCGAAAAAAAGCAAATTAGGTTTTCGCCCAGGATTCACCTACCGACGATCGTGGGTGATATCGTTACAACATTTAGAGACACAATTTACAGCAGGACAGCTTGCAAACTTATCAATTCCCGGTGTTTATTTGTGTTTATGACAAAAAACAATATATATATACATACATAACACATGTGTGTATATATATATACATACATATATACATGTGTGTTTTTATATATATACATACATAAATATAAAAATGTGCGTCGTAGGAATATCAGTTGCGCACAAGAATCAATCGCAATGAAATACAGTCATGGTATCGCATCAAAATAATATACGTAGTAATATAATTAAAAGTATAAAATTAACATGCAGGCATTTGAAGTTTCAGTGGGTCGGTGCGATCGGTTCAACTCAGACCGTCACGAGAGTTACGATTGCTTCGAGCGTCGATAGACACAAACCGGCGACCCTCTAAAGTGCATCATCGTGCTACAATATTAATGTTTTATGGCACTCGATAATAGGCACGAACAAGATGGAAGACAAAACATTTTGTCAATAAATATTGGACAATTGGATGGTAAGTATTTCCCAGAGTACCGAGTACGATTGGCGATGATACTCGGCGTAGGGATGAGCGATGATTGAAAGAGAAATCGAAATAATTCA
Source organism: Pimpla rufipes (assembly GCA_963932165.1). Taxonomy (NCBI): domain Eukaryota; kingdom Metazoa; phylum Arthropoda; class Insecta; order Hymenoptera; family Ichneumonidae; genus Pimpla; species Pimpla rufipes. The sequence goes on from OZ010638.1 coordinate 8,956,797, forward strand.
TCATTGGACCTGGATGTTTTTTTGAAGAACGACGAAAAAATGATTGCTCGAATTCTGTAATAGAAAATAGTACGTTAAATAGTGAAACAACTATAAAGGGTGTCAATCGTAAATGTAGTCTAGAGCTAAAGTGTTTCAAATCCATTTTCAGCAAAGTGAAGCAATGCAAGAATAATATAAGTAAACAAAAACATTGATGTTCCGTGGAAAATATTGACGATCGATGATCCGGTCGGCGGAAACGTCGACAAGAATAATCGATTTACCGCGATAGAAGAACAAAAAGTGTTGAGTCAAACATTGCCCATCCCTCGCTCCGAGTAACCCGAGCCCGAGCATCGAAGTCGTCAAACAGAAAGCTCAGCAGTCTCAACGCTTCTCAAGTTTCCTCACGACGACAGGAAATTTAAGTACAGCCGATTGCGGGGCAATCGAAGAGCGCGCGAATCGTGCGCTGGATTCCCTGCTTAGTAATACCGATTGACACTCATAGAAACCAATGAAATGGACAAAATTCCGATTGAAAAATAATCGGTTCAAATAGGTTTTAATCGGATTTTCGTCCGTTTTATTGGTTCTAATCGGATCTTTTAACCAGCGTTCGTACGTACGACCGATAAACTCGAGCTCCGGCTACCTACCACCGCAAATGTACAGGAAAATGAAGATGTAATAAATTAGATATAGGAGACAGCCGTCGAAAAATATTAGAAAGGCCTTGAAACATCTGGCTCGCAGGAGTTTGCTTCGGCTCGAGAGTTTCCGCCCGATCCACTGGAGTATCGAGTTTCAAAGCTCGTCGGCGAATCGCTCGATGTCCTGCAGGTAATCCCCGTAATCTGTCGCCTCGCTGCCGACAAACGTGTCGTGGTGCTGGAGAATCTCGTCGAACGATAGTCGATTGTCGTGGTCGTCGTCGGACGCGGCGAACAGATGATCCACCTCGTCGGTCGCCAGATCCCTGCGAATATTTGCCGACATTGCAGGCGAATAATTTATTCGCGATGTATGGATATTTTTTGCATTGATTCGAGTATCGATATTAATTTCAACATTAGTTTCGATTATTCAAATATTCGTAATTTTTGAATGTTTACAAAGCTTCCCAGAGAGAAAAATAACGACACGGTGACGGCACGGTAGCGACACGTGTCGGTACGGCGTGTCGGTACCGTACAGTTATGTGCGACCGAATGTGACGCGTTTGTGTCGACACGCGTGGCTAGACACGTCTAGCGACACAGTCACGGCACCGTTGCAGCACTCCGTGGAGTACGTTGTCTACGCTGTGTCGCCACGATGGAGGCATCATGGCGACACGCCGTGCCTGAAAAAAAAAAAGTTTGTCATGGTCAGGATTCGAACCTGGGACCTTCCGATTGTTGCTCTGCGACTTAGCCAACTCGGCTATTCTAACCTTTTATGTTATGTATTTTGATTGTCTATTTGAAGTTTGGTTTTGACGGTGTAGGCACGGTATACCGCCACGGTACCTACACCGTGGCAGCACACCGTGCCTACACCGTGGTGACATGGTGCCTACACCATGGCAACACACCGTACCTACACCGTCAAAACCAAACTTCAAATAAACAATCAAAATACATAACATAAAAGGTTAGAATAGCCGAGTTGGCTAAGTCGCAGAGCAACAATCGGAAGGTCCCAGGTTCGAATCCTGACCATGACAAACTTTTTTTTTTCAGGCACGGCGTGTCGCCACGATGCCTCCATCGTGGCGACACAGCGTAGGCACCGTACTCCACGGAGTGCTACAACGGTGCCGTGACTGTGTCGCTACGACGAGTCTAGCGACGCTGTGTCGACACAAACGCGTCACATTCGGTCGCACATAACACCACAGTACCGGCACGCCGGGCTGTGCCGTGTCGCCACCGTGCCGTCACCGTGTCGTTAGGCTCCATTTTAACGGCACGATATTCTCTCTGGGTTCCTTTATGAAGAAGCAATGCGAAAAGCTCTACTTTGAATCCTTTTTAAAAAAATGTATCTGTTATTTTATAATCACGTACATTTTCAGACTGGTCCCAATTTTTTAAATCTTGAACAGAATTTACTGTAAAATAAATTGACTAAATTGTTGATTTTTTCGAAAATTCGTGTTTCCATTATAACCAAAAACTTGAATTTCTCAAAAAATATTTTTTGAAAAATGCCAAGGTTTTTTTTCCTATTGCTCTACAACATCCTAAAGACATACACAAAAATATGTAAAAATGACACAAAGAATATCTCGAAAAACAAAAATGACAATTTTATCAGTAAAAGCGGAAAAATATCGATGAAGTTTTGCGCAGGAAACTCACTCGTTACTCGGCACCAGCCACGACAGGATTTCCGTCGTGTCTAATTTCCCGTCGTGGTTCTTGTCGTGTTCGTGATCGAATTTGTCCTTCTCGACGAGCAGCCACTCCTTGTCCTCGCTCTTTGCTCTGGGGCCCAAAAACTCTTGAAAGTTGACGAAACCGTCTCCGTCCGTGTCCTTGTCCCGCAGAGCCTGCTCCAGGAGAAGCGGCAACATCCTCGGCGTCTCCTCCGGATGCGTGTAGGCTTTGAACTCCTCGGCGTCTAGGTATCCGTCTTTGTTGAAATCCGCGGCTATGAAGGTGGCTTTGTCGTCGTCAATGAGTTTGTCGCCCATGCTGAGATCCTCGGCGTCGGAGCCGTAGGTGTCCTGAAGTATTTCCTCCCAACTGATTCTCTCGTCCTGATCCGAGTCTGCGTCGTCCATGCGATCTTGCGACTCCTCCGAAGACAGCATACTGGATACAATCGAAACATTCGTTTAAAAATATTCTGGTAAAAATATTCCTCTAACAGTTTGTCTGAAAAACTCTAACAGAACCGTAGTGTCTTCGAAACGTCTTAGTGATTTTACGATATTTTCCGATATTTTCCTCTGAGTTACTCCGCTATTTGCGAAAAATATTTCAGCCATTTTCTCCACGTAAACTCCACTGTTCCACCAGTCGCAATTTCAGTGAAAACAAAAAAATGTAGAATTAAAAGATTCGTTCAAGCTCCATCGGGCCAATTACTGTGGTTCTTTCAGATTAGTTTGGTGAAAATATTTCTCCGGCAATTTGTCTGAAAAACTCTAACGGAACTTTAGTGTCTTAGGAATGTTTTAGTGATTTTCCGATATTTTCCGCTGATTTTCTATGCTGTTTGCTAAATACCTTATCCATTTTCTGCGCGTACACTCTACCGCTCTACCAGTTGCAATTTCAACGAAAAAAGTCATTTACAATGGAAAGATTCGTTTAAGCTCCATCAGAACAATTAATGTGGTTCTTTCACATTAGACTGGTGAAAATATTCCTCTGACAATTTCTCTGAAAAACTCTAACTGAACCGTCTCAGAGATTATCCGATATTTCCCACATTTTCCTCTGATTTCTCATGCTATTTGATAAATATTTCAGCCAGTTCACATTTTCTCCACCAGTCCACCAGTCGCAACTTCAGCGAAAACAGTGGATTTTTTAGTTTAGAAGGTCTTTGAAATGAATTGAGAACGCATTAAAAATTGGCATCGTGAAACACAATATTTTTGCCGAGTAAAAACAAAAATTAGAGAAAACGGCATTCATTAAGTTATTTGACTTTTTTTATTTGACCTCCTCAAGAATGTCGAGTTTCAGAATGTTATCATTTCATAAACCGAGTTTGTTGATTACCGAGAGATTTGTGCAGTAAATTAAATGGACATTTTTATCTGTTTTTTTTTTATCGGTAAGCGATTACTTTCAACGTCGGCGTACCTGAATGAACGCAAGATCCAAGCTTTCAACTCGTTCCTTTCTATGTATTTATCACCGTTAAGATCCATCTTCGTCAGTAATATCGCGAGCCTCCTCTTGGACTCTTGAATTGGCAGCTTGTCGAACTCCTCCGCTTCTTTGATGCTTCCTGTAGAATAAAAATAGAGACAGCTTTGTGAATAATGCAAATTAATGAGGAAGCCATGTGTAAAGTTTTGCTTTGTAACTTTCATCGTCGGCAGTCATTTTTCGGTAGTTCAAATTAGTCGATTTTAATGATGGTCTGTATTAAGAAGCTTCGAAAAACGAGCGAGTCTAATGGACCATCGCGCGGCGGTCGTGAAAAAGAATCTTAAATCTATTTCAGCACCAGCCCTTTATAGAATGAGTTCCTGGGATCCTATTTTTGCCACCATAGTCAGACTCATCTTTAGGAGTGGAAAATACAAGCCATAGTTTTCGAGTTGTCCATATTAACCATTTTGCCCTATACATTTTTTAACATACATTGGAACAGACAAAGAGTTTCTACTAATTTACATGCATGACAAATTTCAGCTAGAAGAATATTAAAATGATAACTTGGATATTACGTATTAATTTCAGCCCAATTTTATATGTAAAATCTCATCACTGCAGTAGGTTTGTACAAAAAATTTAACTCATTGTTTCAACATTTTGGAACAGTTAAAAACTAAAAAATTCCTTGAAATCTGAGCTACTGCTATAATTAAAATAAAACTATGTACTGAGCACCACAGAATAGTAATTTCGTTTGTGTACTAAATTGGGGCTTGCTTGCTTAAAATTTTGCAAACCCCAGACCTAAAATAGCAGCAAATCCAAAACCCTTAACTGACCTTTGCCGATTTTAATATGCGGCATCACCAAAAATGAATAGTTGTCTTGAGAAATTTTGAGCTGGATAGGCCAAAATTGATGTAAATAAAAATAAGAGACTAATTGAACTTTTTGTTTCTATTCTCAGCTGATAATATTTTTATTGTTAGCAGTGAAGGTCAGACTCTGGTCGAATTGACCTTGAATGCTCTTTGCATAAAAAGAAATTATGTGGTGCTTTCATAATTGGTAAATATCATCACTATCATAATTATCTACGTAAATTAATAATTTCTGTCTATTTTTTGCAAAGTTCACTAACACAATGAAAATGACTTTTCGCAAACAAAAATATGGCCTTCCATTTTTTTCCAGTAAAATAAAAGTTCCACATACAACTTTTGTTACAAATAATAAAAAATGAATGAAAAAAAAATGCCTGAGATATATTGACCAAAAAAGAATGCAGTTTAATCTAAAATCTGAACTAATTATCTGAAAAAAGGTCATGGGTCATCTGAAATAAAGACTCATATCATTGTGTAGCAGAGTAGCAAATTTAACTAATTAAGAAAATACTGGCCAAGTTGTGTAACAATTATACCCTGGACCATATTCCCAACCATCCACAGCCATCCCGTAGATATCGGCAAACCGTGCGGTTTTTAATTTTGAGGTTACGTTCGATGCACCATAATAACAATAACAACAGCGGCAATTATGCAATATTTTCGCGTAGTACATTAAGTCATCTGCATATTATCATTATTATCATTAATTGTTTATTATGTTTACCGTTTTCATAATAGTTCCGATAAAAATAATATTATTGTCGGATCGTCAATATTTCGATGAAAACGGAAATCCGTGGTGATAAGTCGGAGATAAAAAAGAAATTGTAAATCCGGCGGGAAAATCTTACCGAGTATCGCTTCATGGTCGAACTCCTGATGATGCTCGCCGTCGACGTAGTGCTCGCTGTCCCGCGGACTGAACGCGCCATCTTCGGCCCTTTCGTTGCTCCCGGTTTTGTGCTGATGCGTCCGGATGTGGGCCGAGGCAGCGCTGCAGCTCGTCAATAAATCGACGATCCAGAGAATCGTGCACAGCGAGAGGATCCCCCGTGCGTTCCACATTGTCTCGCGGCTAATATTCGTTGTTCTCGTCGTCCCTTCGCCGACGGTTGACGTGCGACTCCTCGTGCGCAAAATACGCGTATTCGGAAACCTCCAAGTCGCGTTCAGAAACTACGGCCGGGTGGCTGCGGGTAACTCATTCTCTCTTGGACATTTTATCGGCGCATCGGACTCTCTCTGTCTCTCTCGCTTTTTCCCTCCCCCGCTCTCGCCTGCTGCTCGCTCGCCGCCCGCTTTTACCCACCGGGGATGGCGGTATATATAGAAAAACGGCGGTCCGTGGGGTGCTGAGCGGCTTCGCCGTTGGAGCGACGCGCAGTAGTCGCCGTCCCAGCCGCCTGGTGGCGCTGATTCAAAGTAACCGGAAAGTAACCGGAAATTTTGGTTTTGCGTCAGCGAGCGGTCTTATGACCGTCGCATGACGTCATGACGTGACGTTATTCCATTCAATGACGTCACGTTATCCTTTTTGTTCGGATAGTTTTTTTAAATGATTGCAAATCTTTACCGTAAAATATGTAATAATTAATGTTTTTAATGTGTTTAATTAATGTTTAATGTTAGTGTTTTTAATGCTGTAAAGTTTTCCAATGAAACGTTACAGCATGTTTTTTAAAAATGTTTTCAACGTTTTTTTTCGTGCTGTAAAAACAAACACCTATTTTTATTTCACGCGTGTATAATGTGATTATACTAACTTACTATAGTAATATAATAAAACCGTTAATTAGTATAATAATACTAACTTACTGTATTAACCCCCCCCCCCCCCTTACTATAATAATACAGTAAGTTAGTATTTTATTATTATATTAACTTACACATTGTTTACCAGTTTCTCCTCTCTGTCACTCTTTTTCTCTATCTTACTCTGCCTCTGCCTCTTGGTGTACTGAATTCAGACGTCAATTTCTTGTGACTCTAAACGAGCTTTTCATTCCCTTCTCTTGTCACCGAATTTTATTTTCATTACAACATGTTTTTTTTATGTTTACACTTTTTTTTCGTGCTGTAAAAACAAACATCTATTTTTATTTCACGCATTTATAATGTGATTTTATTCCAACGAATCGCATTTTTTTGTTGTTGTTTTTTTCTATTAATTGCAAATTGCTCGTGCTGCAATCTCACACTCATGAGAAAACGTTTTTTCGCCCTCGTATAGTAATGTACTATTATTGTGCTGTAAAAAGTAAGACCTTCTTCATTTCACGGTCTTATTTATTTATTTATTTATTTATTTATTTATTTATTTACTTGCTGTTAACTATTCATGTAATATTCCGTATTGATAATATTATAACCGTAACGAGCAGAAACTTTCAATCGGTCAATCCGTTTTTCTATGCTTGTCTCGTCAAACACGAAATATCGCTGCGAGTCGGCACGTTCATGGCCAGTAAAATTGCTATTTACACACGCTTCGGTCAGGCGGCAAACTTTACTCTCCTCGCAATTGCCAATTTTCTGCCCGTGTCGCACAATGTGCTTCCTATTTTTATTCTGAACTATTAGACCCTTCTATTTCCCATAAAGTATGGCTACTACGCTATGCAGGCAGGATAGATGATTGAAATACATACAGTGTGACACTATAATTACACACATCAGTCGGCCAATATCGAACTAATTGGTTTTTGCTTTTATAAAAACAGCTTAACATATCCCCTTTAAAATTAACCTGGTAAAAATATATCTCTGAAAACGTTTGGAACTTTTTCTGAAACACGGAGAAAACGAGGGATAAAATTGTAGTGCTTAGTACTAGAAATTTAGGTTCTCAGTGCTATAACAGCATAGTAATTCAGAACCTGTTTGAATTTCTAGCGTTGCTTGCAATGCTCAATTCAGGAATAAAACGTATGTAGCTCAGTAAAAATTATGCATTTCATAGGTAGTAACGCAATACAGAATAGTAAAAATACACAATTAAGTGTAGACCGCTGTATGAAATCGACACAGCTTTTTTAACAATATATATGTTAATGAAACATTAAAAATAACTCTAAAAAAATATTCATCGACTCGAGAATAACTATAAAAAAGTATTTTCCGACTCGAGAATTACCTTTCGAAGCATGGGTACTTGTTTCTGGCGATGAACATTTTCCAACCTAACCGGGGTTTGAACCTGCGACCTATCTACCTAACTTCCTAAAACGCTAACGCTACCGACTGTGCTACCGATTGCTTGACAATTTAGGATATCTAAGTCTCACATAAAATTTGCGAAATAACATTGACATAGTAGCATTCGCTTTGTGATTGATTATATGTACTAGAGCGTTCAAGAAAAATTACTACGCTGAGTAACACTCAAGCCCATCCTATGTATTGAACAGGTTGACTGCTGTACTGCATAGCACTTTTTACTACGCCACATAGGACTGCAATTCAAGTTCGAAAGTAATGAGAAGAATTACTATATCGATACACAGTATATGCAATTCGTGTTACAGATTCTACTGTGTGAATGATACAAATCCGTTGAAGGCATAGTAGAAAATGATTAGATTGTTATACAAAATGTTCAATTTCTTATATAAAATTATCCGTGGAAGGCAACAGCTACATTTATGAATTGCCCGAACAGAATTTTCTTTCTATTCTAACTAAAACCACAAGCAACAAAACAATTTACTATTCGTATAAAGCTGTGAACAATTTAATTTAGGAAAATTTGTATCTTGTCATTATTACGATCTTGCATAGTAATAATTGCCGTACGTTCAGTACTTATTCATATATTTATAGCATGATTTGTAAAATTATTGTAAATATTGCTAATTGTGCGAGCCTCATTTTCTCCGTGCAATGTCTGAACGTTTCACACAGTTTTCGCACATTTCAGAAAAAGTCAATGATTTCTCTGAATCTCGTAAGTATTTCCGATTGTTCTAAAACTCCCCGATTTTTCCTGCCATCGTACAAGTAACAGAATGAGCAAATCACAGAGCGAACTCGAAACTTCTCTGAAATTCAATAAACCCGTCCTTAGTAACTTCTGCGATCTCGAAATCGATCAAAAGTTAAATGGAAAAAAAATTGAAATTAGCCAACTTACCAAGAAATTGACAATAGAAATTATTGTTGGTGGTTACCTAGTCGTTTTTTTCTCACTGAAAAGCGGGAAATGACCGTCGGACGGTACGCCTTGTTTACCGATGTAAACTTCGAATAAACATTGTTTTTTTGCATTTAATTTAACCGGTTATTTTGCCTTTTTATTTTCATATTCAATGTTATTCGATAATTTGGTAAATATTTAATAACGAATAATTAATGTACATTTTTTTGTCATTGGGAGGTTTCGAACCCGGACCCTGTGATTGTTGCACTGTGTGTTAGACCACTCGGCCATTCAGGCCTTCGGAGTTTTGTGTTTTTATTGTCCATTTGAAGTATACAACGAAAAATTTAAATTAGAACGAAGCATAATCGTAAAAATGCCGTAAGAACTTTAGATCTTTAGATTAAGAATTTGAGTGTCTAGACTGGAGAGCTGCAGAGCTGCCAGATAGTTTGCTCACGCCCGTTTATGAAATTTCTCAAAAAAATCGGCGGGTAACATGCCTAGCTCGATATATAAGTGTTCGATAAAAGTATTGTTGTCGATTTATTCATTCTCTAATTCGCTGTTGGGTTACCTGAAACTCGTGCTAACCGACGAGCAGCTTCAGTCGTGTTATTATTGCGTCTTGACAGCTCTCAAGTGTGCGAGGCTTGAAGGTTTGTTAAGGTAATTTCGGGAAAGGTGTTCACAAGTTGAAAAATTGTGAAAGCCCGGCACAATGAATTGTGTTGAAGCGTGATGCATAAGAAAAGAGCTCTGTACTTCAGTGGGACCGTTTGCCGACCGGGAAAAAAATTCGTGGACGAGAGAAGGGAATGAAAAGCTCTTTTAGGGTCACAAGACATTTACCTCTGACTCCAGTACACCAAGAGGCAGAGGCAGAGTAAGATGGAGAAAAAGAGTGACAGAGAGGAGAAACTGGTAAAAAAAATGTGTAAGTTAATATAATAATAAGTTAGTATAATAATTCTAACTTACTGTATTATTATAGTAAGGGGGCGGGGGGATTAATACAGTAAATAAATATTATTATATTAATACCAACTTACTATATTATATTAATATAGTAATAATAATATAGTAAGTTGGTATTATTATACTAACTTACTATATTACTATATTATGTAAATTACACATTTTTACACTAATAGCTATTATTATCGCAATCATTCGCATAGCTGATTGTAAAACTACCATTACGAATAACGTGACGTTAAATACCAGTGTTAATAATTACATACTAATAAGCTATTATAAAAAAAGATCCTGCGCCATCATTTTTACATGGAATTAAACCAAGCGTTTGCCAATCAAAACTTTCCCCCAAACTTGTTATCTAAATCACCTTGGTGCTTAGTAAACACATCATAATCGTCCAAAAAGAATTACAGAAAATATGAAAAGACTTATTCTGAACCCTCCTAAACTCCCTCAAAAGCTCTCGCTCGACAGAAAAACTTAGCGCCGCGTCACAATTCCTTAAAATCCCGCAACTTCCTTCCTCCCCCAAAAACAAAGCCTCTCAGGGGACGCCAACGTAAAAAAAAAATCGATATTTAGCGTACCCCTTGCATATCCCACGCCACTCGCAGTGTAGACTCTGTAGGTGTGATATTATGTAAACCATGAACATAAGAGCGCCCTAAACATCTCATTCCCGGGTTCCGTAGCATCCGCGGGTGGCGTCGCTGCCACCGTCGCTCCTTGCGCGACTATCAGCCATTACATTCTTCGGGCCCGAGCGGGCGGAAGACTCGTCTCGCTCTCTCTCTCCGCGCGCGCTTATCCGACATAACCGGGATGTTATGGGTTTTCGGGGGAGCCCACGGAGCGCGCGGGGCTAGACAGATCGGGGATTCGCGACGCATGCGCCTCCCGCCACCCTCCAACCCGCGGAGGGTGACGGTCGGGCGGGCGGGTGGTCGGGAAGGGGAGGGGTTGATAGGTTTCGCAGGGTCCTGTGTGGCCCGAGGAGGGGTGGGTTGCGCGTAGCACGCGCGCCGCGCGCGTCCGAGAGGGAGCCACGCAGGCTGCCCACCCGCGGTGTAACCGAGACGGAGCGACGAGATACCGCGATTGCGGGGTGGTGTGCAAGAGAGGCCGAGACGTCCCGAGTCCGAGGCGAGGCCTCCCGCGGCAGCAGGCTGGCCGCCCGACGGAGGCTCAGTGTTCCCCCGAACGCGGCGCAGTCTTCGCGTTTCGCTCTGTGCTCGCTCGAGTCCTCGTGATGGGATCAACCCGGCGGCGCGTCACAGTCGCGGCAGCGACTTCCCTGGCGTAGCTCCCGCGTAGTCCGTGCGAAACATCGGTGTGTGTGTGTGTGTGTGTGTTTTTTTTTTCCGCCGCGTCGAAGGTGCCGCGCGCGTTTGTCACTCGACTTGTGTCCGCGAGTGTCCAAGAAGACCCGGCGAGGCGTCGCGCCGCATCCGGAGTGTCCCGGGTTTTTTTCCGAAGTGTCCGGAAAGAGAGAAAAAAGAAAGAAAAAGTCGTCCGCGCGCGACGCGGAGGATGATAGATGGAGCCGCGGCCGATCGGTGCGAGGTCGAGACTGCGGTGTAGAGCGACGACGTTGCGGGCGGGCGGCGCGCGGGGACAGACGGGAAACGGGGTGTAACGCGATCGCGAGATAGGAGCGAAGCGTCGGGAGGGGAGTGGGGGAGGGAGGGAGGAAGGAAGGTGGTGAGGAGAAGCGCGCGGGAAGTGGAGGGGGGATCGCGGGGCGGCCGTCGAAGACACCCCAGACGGTTCGCGAGATAAGATCGCGGCAAGGATAACCCCGGGGGCTCTCGTTGTTCGGTACTGAGGATGACGAGGGAGGGGGGAGAGTGAGAAGAGAGTCTCGCGAGCCGAAAATTGCGAGGCGAGGATCGAGGGACGTTGAGGGGCTTCCATTGAAGACATCGGGGTTCGGCGATGTCCTGAGGGAAAACGAAAGATCGGAGATGACGAGGGACGGTGGATAAGGCGAGGGGGGAAGAGACATCCAACGAGACAAAGAAGGGACGCGCGCGGCAGGATGTCGGGAAATTATTCGGTGCACTGCGAGGCGGGACTCGTGGTGCCGCTGTGGAGCCCCACGGAGAACCTGAATATCACGGATCTCGTGCTACGCGGCGTCGTCTACTTCCTGTTTCTTCTTTACTTGTTCATCGGCGTGTCGATAATAAGCGACCGGTTTATGGCGGCGATCGAGGTGATAACGTCGCAGGAGAAGGAGCTGGTGGTGCGGCGACAGGGCAGGGAGCCCCAGATAGTGGTGGTGAGGGTGTGGAACGAGACGGTGGCCAACCTGACCTTGATGGCGCTCGGAAGCAGCGCGCCGGAGATTTTGCTCTCGATAATCGAGATCTGGGCGAAGAACTTTCAGGTAATGATGGGCGACGTCCGGAGGCATCGATGTGGAGACGCGAAATCGATCGTACGAGACTGAGAGTATCGAACGAATATTCGGATTTTTGCGAAAATTCACGTTTTACGAGGATTCACGTTTTGAAGAAAATGCATACAAGTGCCTATTAAACCCACCTTCCACCGGACTTAATTACCTTTTTATGAGAAAATGTTAATTTAATTTTTCGACGATCGTATCGAAATATCGATTGTTTGAATTCCAAAGTGGAATGCGTATCGGACGGTGCAACGATGATTAATATGAATCATTAGTATTCATTGATATTAATGATTAATGATAATGGGTACCAAATTGGGTTGGCCGTTCGTTCGGTGCAAAATGTAATTGAAACACCTTTGTTGTTGAATAGTTATGAATATTTGTGGGTCTACTGAATATCAGAGTTCATGGTAAATATGTGATTTCTGTACATTATTAGTCATTGTTGGCCGGGTGTGGAAATGACGAGGTTCAAGCATCATCAATCGTATTTACTTGTTTTGTAAATTATTTTGAATGTGAAGCGAAGTAATGAAAAAGAAAGGTAAAAAATGAAGAAAAAAATATAGATGGTGCCGAGAAAAAAATATTGGAAACCGGTTAATTCGACGAGAAAAATAATCGTTTACTAAAAAATCGGTGTTTCTCGAAAAGCGTCGAAACATCGTTTAATCGAATTCTTTGACAATAGAAAAATACGCGTTGTGCGGTAAAATGCCGATGAAAATGGCATTGAAAAACATTTGTCGGTAAATGAATATGGATTTTTACGACTGCAAAATATCAGTCCGGTTTTTCGCCCCCGGCAAAAACTCCCCCGCCTTTTTGTACACTATTAAGCACATTGATACTAAAGCAAAGCGGTGAAAACTACACTGGAGTTATTTCGAATTAAAAATATTATTTTGCAGTAGTTCTAGCGCCACTGTGAAAGTGAGATTCAAAGAGAATTTTCGAACACTTCCCGGCGGGATAAAGAAACTGAAAAAAAAACGAGCGTATGGAAGACACTGAAAAGATTGATTTTACATAATAATAATTCCTGAATGTTATTAACAAAGTGATGAAAAAAATTGTTCATCAAATATTTTTCATCCTTTTAGCCTATGAAAATGATGTGTTTATTTTTCTCAGAACGTATTAATTTTTCGAGAATACTGTGCAATTTTTGATAATTGCGTTTTTTCAATGTTCGAGCTGTATTTACGAATATTCTTGATCAAACATCTAAACACTTGTAGGGAACAACTTGTTTTTCATCCCCTTGTTAATAACATTCTGGAATTATTATTACACAAAATCAATCTTTTCAGCAACTTCCGTATGCTTGATTTTTTTCATTATTTTTACCCATCAAGAAGTGTTCGAAAATTCCCTTTAAATCTCACATTTGTCTACACCGCAGAATTACCTTAAATGCGTTTAAAAATTCGCAAAGACCCTGAAACCCCAGCAGAAATAATTAATCAGCAAAAAAAAAAGACAACACCATCATATTAATACGACTCACGCCCTACTTTCAGGCCGGCGAACTCGGGCCGGGCACGATCGTCGGCTCGGCCGCCTACAACCTCTTCGTCATCATCGCCCTCTGCGTCTTCGTCATTCCCTCGGGTGAGAATCGCAAGATCAAGCATCTGCGGGTATTCTTCGTCACGGCAACGTGGAGCATATTCGCCTACGTGTGGCTCTACATAATCCTCTCGGTCTCGAGTCCGGGTGTCCTCGAGGTGTGGGAGGGCATCCTCACGTTTTCCTTTTTCCCGGCGACGGTGCTGACGGCCTACGTGGCGGACCAGCGGCTGCTCATCTACAAGTACCTGCACAAGGGCTACAGGATGAACAAGCGCGGCGTGATCGTCCAGGCGGAGGCGGGCGACTCGGACGGCGGATACGAGTTGCAGATTAAGGCACAGCACGAGAATCTCCACGGACCGAACGATCGGCTGGGTGACGCGGACACGCCCGAGGCGAGGGAGTTCGAGCAGACCCGGAGGGATTACATAAACACCCTGCGGGAGCTTCGTAAGAAGCACCCGACGCTCGCACTGGAGCAACTCGAGGTGATGGCGCACGAGGAGGTGCTGGGAAAAGGCCCGAAGAGCCGAGCCTTCTACAGGGTTCAGGCGACGAGGAAGATGGTGGGCGCGGGAAACCTCAGCAGGAAGATAAGCGAGAGGGCGCAGAGCGACCTGAGCGAGGTTAAGGCCGAGCTTCAGCGGGCCGAGGCCGAAAGCATCGACATCGAGAACGTCAATGCCACGAGGGTTTTCTTCGAGCCCGGTCATTACACCGTGATGGAGAACGTCGGGACTTTCGAGGTGGGAGTCACGAGGGTCGGCGGCGACCTCAATAAGTCGTGCACCGTCGACTACTCGACCGAGGACGGATCGGCCGAGGCTGGATCCGATTACGTCACCGCCAAGGGCACACTCGTTTTCGAGCCTGGCGAGACCAGGAAGACGATAAACCTGTCCGTCATTGACGACGAGCTTTTCGAAGAGGATGAGCACTTCTACGTGAGGTTAGTACAACTCTTGTTGATGGGTTACTTCAACGCGTGACTGAGGCAGATCTCCCGTTTGTTTCTTGTACGTTTAACCCTTTAACGACCGGTGGGACACACACGTTCCACCCGTCCTCGTAACTTGGCTGTTAAACGATTAAGAATGTACGGGCGCCGTGTGCTAGTAAATACGATATCTGAAATTGGAAATGTAAAACAAACGCGCTGCCCCACTCGTATATAAGTCAATATTATTACAAATTGTAAAGATAATTTCTTACTCGAGAAGAACATTATTTAGACATGTTAACAAGCATATTCCTTTTCTGAATTGCCGAAAAGACTCGATGAGTGTGTATCGAAATAGGTATTACCATATTAGCGAGATTCGTGGCAGTCCGTCGCTTTGCCACAGTAATCCTTAATGAACTAGCCGCTGTGATGCCGTTAATTGACAGGATATTGTTGGAATCTACGACATTCAATTTATGTACACAACTTTTTTTTCCACGGCATCTAACTCCAATGAGTATGAACTTTTGATTTGAAGTACGAGTATGTCCTTTTTGCTATGTATCACTACGAGACCCAAGTAAAAAACGATTGATTTTGAGGATTCATTTCTCGCCCGAATGGTCGTTAAAGGACCCTGAAATTTTACAGACACAAAATATTGCATCTTGACTACAAAATCGAACATTTTCAGAACATAATCTTGTACTAAGCCTGGCGCTCGTACGTCCTTAAATATTTATACCGATGTCAAAGTCGTCGAATACTTTTGTAAAATGTACAAATAATGTTGGCATCGAAATCATCAATATCTTAATTAAAGTTGCTGCTTTCTGAAAATCCACTGCAAGTACCTGAAGCGAAAAGTCTTTACGAACAGAATGAGACTTTGCCAAATCCGATCGTTTGAGCGGTCTCGTCCAGATCACGCAAAAAGTTATGAAAGAAGTAGGTTTCGGTGAAGAGCTTCGAAGTGATTTTCAACTGAAATCCATCACTCGTGACGCTTTCCCGCAGACAAAGTTTCCCTGCACGCCGGACAATGTATAAAAAGTTAGTTTGCACGATGTGTCGTCAACCTGCTGTTAAAATGACGTTATCGACTGACGCAAAACTGCCGCCAACAGGCGCGCCGCACATCCGTCGCCAATTTGCCGTTATGCGCGGCCGCCTCGGCGCGGCCTCGATAGCCGCTCTGCAGTTTTTTCGCTCGTCGAGGGAGAAAATCGGCTTCGTTGGGGGATAGTTTTGAAAAACCTTCCGCGTAAATGGGATTTTGTAACCCTCTAGACCTTGTAAAATTGTGGGCTCCTACGTTAGCTCTTCGCAAGCTGGGCAGAAGTCTTTTAGTCCACCCGCCGTTTTTCTTACCTCTATTTCCGGGCGATACTTCGTGTCGGCTGGCGGTTGGCGAGACCTCTGACCCCCCCTGAGACTGGCTCGGGTAGCCTTCCAGTTTAAATCCCTTCGATTGTTCGATGGCCTCGATGTCCCTTCGAAGTTCCTCGATCCAGGCACCGTTGGTCTCTTGACGCGGGAAATCGGTCGAGGCTTAGTGTCGGCCTTGCTCGATCGCTCCACTTCCTTCGGTGCTTCCAGTTTATTCGACAATTGTGTGCGGAAAAAAGAGTGACTAGCGGAGTTTCGTCCGTTATGTTCTTGACCAGCAGGCTGAGATCAGATTGACGATTGGTACTCTCTTTGGGATTGACTCTGTTTTATTCTTCGCTGCAGCCTCATATTGGTTCCTTTTTTTCGATGTTGAATTCTTAGCAGCTTTCGTTTCGGGATTGAGAATCCCGAATTGAACTTTCATTGTTAGGCTGTTTTCTGTCGTAACACACTGCAGGAGTTCCTGGTTTATTTCCTTCGTTAAACCGTTTTTCATGACTTGCCCACTTCTTCGCAAGCTTCTGATTGATAGGACAACCGACTAGTCATGCTCGATACCCTCGCCCGGTAAGCTGGGAAAAGCTTCGTTCGTTTCCTGAACATTCGCAGTCGCTTTGGCCAGGATCCGAGTTTTTTCTGGTCATGGTGTTTCTCGCGGGTGGCGCTCGCCAGCTTCTCCACCTCGCTCGTGGCATGACGTTCCTCTCCGGTAACGCTCGCCGTCGCTTCGAGGGTAATAGTCCGAGCTGTCGCTACAGCTTGGGATGCCGGAATGACGGCTATATCGACGGCTTCGCCGATTTTTGCTTTAACAAGCTTCAAGACGAGCGTGAGCGTCTTCTAACCTTGTTTTTCAAGAGTTTTTCGACTCGTTCAAGAAATGCCTCGTTGCTTGTCCCCATTGGTTTCACTGCGTCT
Source organism: Pimpla rufipes (assembly GCA_963932165.1). NCBI lineage: Eukaryota > Metazoa > Arthropoda > Insecta > Hymenoptera > Ichneumonidae > Pimpla > Pimpla rufipes. Next base: position 8,973,850 of record OZ010638.1, read on the forward strand.
CGCCTTCCTTCCTCTACGATAATGATGAGGAGGTTCATCACTGAACGAACTCATGCTTTACTGATTAAATAATTTCTATAAAAACCGCTGCGAAACGTTTGTCACTTGCGGCACAGAAACAGAAATGCGTGAAGAAAAAACGCAAAGTCCCTAGATATGTAAGGTCAAGACAGGCGTCTAGAAGAGCAAAATTGAACAGCCAAGAGAGACTCTACTCCGTGCAGTCAATCGCCTCAAATTGTCGCTGAGGCAAACAAAACCATTGATTTCCTACATCTTGTCTTTATATTTATGTTTTGATATGTAAATAAAATGTTGCCCTCGCGTCTGGGACCGTCGTGTCTTGCATATCTACACCTTACATATCTAGGGACTTTGAAAAAAGGGAGGGAGCGAAGCGCACCCTGGCGGACTAAGAGTCTTGATTTTAATACATCTGTGACAGGACAAGCAGAATGAGGCGTCTCTAGATATCTTGACTTAGGGAACGAGGCGGCGAAATGCAGTTCAATCACTTCTTATTCAATAGCCGTTAAAGCGGTCGACCTGAAATCTATCAGGTGAATTAGTTATTTCTCTTGAAATACTACGATTTTTTTTTTTTTTTACAAAATGTAGCCATTCAGGTGTTATGTAATTCTTTTTCAATTAAAAATAGGGTGTGGTCGCTCCAACTTGAATAGAATTTTCGTTTTTCAGCTAAATGGTTCTTCATAAATTCTTCATAAAGCGGTTCTAATTTTATGTGGCTTTGCATTTTTTAAATTATGTTGTCGTTCTAACTTCCGCAAAACTTAAGTAAGCCAAAACTTTGTACGTAATGAACAAAATTATGCAACGGCGTATCATCCTTCGTGGAAACATTTCGAATAGCTACATGTAAAAATCAATTAAACATTGCAAAAGTTGCCTGTTGTCATCGCAGTTAAGAAGGTTCTACGCCGCGACCATTGAAAGGAGATCCTTGAATCCCTTTCGACTTTAATACTTATATATAACTTGCAATTCAAGCCTAATTAGGGACCTAATTAGAATTGCCTCCCGCGCCGAGTGGCTACCCATTGAATTAAAGCTACGCTGCAGTGAATTGAGACACTCGAGGACGGGGAAAGTTGGGACATAAAAAAGGAAGAAAAAAGTAGAAAAAAATATTTGATGCAATTTTGAACGGTATGCTGAAGGGGTGTCGTTTACCAATAGTGAAAACGGCCCTCGAGAGACAAAAAACAGAACGAAAAAGCCGTCGAATCAATCCCGAGATTTTAACGGACTCTCCCGTCCTACGAGCCATCGAATATCGTAAAGGGAAAAATCTATAAAGATCAAACGTAGTGCGCGTAAAAAAAATGGCAATCACGGAAACCGCAAGAAACTACCGAAGCCGCCAATCAATGTTACGTGTATGCACTGCGACGGGACACGGCTTCAATCGTCGGATGTTGAAGAATGGGTCCAGTGAGTGAAGTGCAACCAATATAGGCTCGTGAGGACCGTACATCATAGGGCGCCCGATTTTTACAGTGTGAACATTGCGATTCCTCCCCCTGTGAGAACAGAACTGTAGAAAAACGTTTTATTAATCATATAATAAAACTTATAATTATTAGACAAATTTAGAATTTGTTCTTGAAATAAATTCTAAATAGAAATAAAACAGAATTTATTTATATATTTTAATAGAATACTTCATAATTTTTTATTAGAATTGATTGAATTTAAATAAAATTGAATTTATTTTCGAAATAAATTCTAAACAAAAGATGGAAGATCCGCAGGTATTTTTAGTAAACAATACAAAAAATCGTCGACGTCTTTTTTTTTGAGTAATTCAATTTTCGGGTATTTATGACAACTCAACATTTGGAAAAAATCTGATACAATTTCTAGAGGGTCTTGTCGAATCGCCCCACGATATCCGAAAAAGAAAGAAGATGAGGGTCACGACCCTGTCGATAAGCCGTGGAATTCCCCACACGTAAATAAATGTAATACTCCGAACGTGGGTTGTATAGGGTACCTTTGCGTTACGCTTGTGTGAACCGCACTTTCAGCGAGAGGAGCGAAGGCCGGGTCGGTTTTCCTCTACAGTCTGTTAAATGGCTGGATTGATTGTCCCCCAACTGCGCGAACTGGTCACTATCTCGGCCCCCGCCAAGTTCGCTCGGAACCATGTGCCATTTTATGTCCAACGTCATTGAGCAAATTATGGACTCAATGATCCAGGCTATCCAGGCTGTTAAGTGCTGCCAGCGATGCCGTTCAGTTAGCGGATTTTTTCGTCCGACCCTTTTTTGACCCTTTAAAAGACTCTTGACGGTTATATCTTCATTCGCGAGGCACCGTGATTTATTTTCTGTTCCTTCGTATTCGTTTAAATTCGTATAAATTACATCTTCTTTAAATCATAAATATGGAATTTCCTGACCTGACCTAGAACGATAGAACAGATGATTCGGTCAATTTATATTTTCCCCAAAAGTTCAAGTCTGATTTTCAAACGAAACATGACCAGGAATCTTGTTCGTCACATGCAGAATAAACGGAACAGTTTTAGTCAAGTAATTGCTAGGTTTTTTGAGAAACTCATATTCGACGTACAAAAATTGCAATATTTAAAATTGGGTAAACAGGAAAGTGAAATAAATAAATGACCATTCGCATTCTATAGTTGAAAGATTTTCACACTTAATGACCAACGAATCTCTTGACTACGGTACGCGAAAGCTTATCTAATTATTTCTCAATTTTCTGTCTACTCAATTTCTTCATTAATCAAGTTTCCTTCTCAGTTGGATGTTTTCGTGGTTAGATCGCGTTGGATTAAGTTTGCAGACGCTGACTACGTGGATTATATCGTTCGAGTCGTCGATTAAACGTAATTTCGTTCGTCTCTTCGTGTTTTCAGACTGAGCAACTGTTCGCAACCGGCGATGCTCGTGTCGCCGAGTCTCGCCACGGTGATGATCCTCGACGACGACCACAGCGGTATCTTCGGCTTTCCCGAGCGCGACGTCGAGTTAGTCGAGAGCGTCGGACAGTATCCGCTCCGGGTTGTGCGGTACAGCGGCGCGCGAGGCCGCGTCGTTCTCTCCTACCGAACGGTCGAGGGAACGGCGAAACCTGGACGGCAGTATCAGCCAATCGAAGGGACGCTCACCTTCGAGGACAATCAGACTGAGTAAGTTTTTGGCCACGTTATCTTCACTTGTAAAAAAAATATTTCAAATTTAACGTACCGTAAATTGTTTTTTTTATTTATAAAAATAATTTTTTTAAATTATAAATACATTTTTTTTGTAACACGTGCACGAATCGCGGCACTTTCCATGGCAGTCTTGCGAGCCGAAAGTGGCCGTTTCCCTGTCAGTCGCGAACCTGTGGTGAAATGACAGAGTCACGCATGCGCAGTTCGCATTTCGTTCACTTTCGTCCCTTGGGAGTTTCTGTCGTTCACTTTCGTCCCTTCAATCACAACCTCACTTTTCAGTGTTCGTCTCGCGCGACTGCCATTCCAAGTGCCGCAGATTCGTGCACTCGTTACAAAAAGTATGATGTGCAACATGGGTCGAATTGGCAATTGCGACTCGTGCGATTGCAGCCCTCGCTTCGCTCGGGCAGCAAACCTCACACTCGCCGCAATTGCCAACTTTCGACCCTTGTTGCACAATATACTATTTTATCACAATTGTAATCTTCATATAAATAAAACATTATTTTTATTTTAATATAAATAAATAAATAATGATTTATTTATTTATTTTGTACAATAGACGGGATAAGCCCTTTGAAATCATTTAACAGATGGCGCACAAGAGACGTTGTATTAGAAAACATAGGAAAATAGGAAAAAACAGCACAACAAAATAATAGAAAAAAATTAATGGATAAATAATGTACCGGTTACATCGCTCGGAAAATTAATATAATACCGTATATTAATTTTCAGATGCATTCGTCATTGATAAATATAATATAGGCACATTAAAATGAATATTACAATACTAACGTACTGTAATTTTTTCATTCCAATATCGTAGAATCCTTCTACTATTCTTAAATTTACAATAAAAGTATATCAATATGGAGTTCATATACCCGATTCATAAATCTCATATCGTTTTGTATATTCAATTTTCTTGCATTTTTAACAAACTTGTACGTCTGTAGAAGTACTGAAAATCTTTATGCATAAACTTTACTAAATTTAATGTACAAGTGCGATGTAGAATTAACGTGTGTAGTAAAAACGCAAAAATTACGTTGTTTTTAATGACATCGCAATTTTAGAGCAAAAGTACATTAATTTTACACCCCTATTGAACATTAAATTACGTTTACCAGTTCACGCATAAAAACTTCGAAATATTTTTAACAGTATTCCATGTATTTCCTGTCTTATCCTGCTCGCAAAAAGAGCCGTAAAGCTCCATTTAGCTTCGTGATGGTGATTTCATAATAATATGTCGCCTTTATAAAAAGAGGTGTAACCTTTTAAGCTTTTTAGTAGCTATGAAAATATTCATCTGCGGCCTACAGCAGTGGCCGCGCGATCGGTGTGTGGGCTTTTCTGTGTGGGCTTTTCTTTGCGAACAAAATGTCCCCCTAACTTCAGAGCGTCAGCCAGAGCGCATTAAGCATTAAACTTTCGCTGTTTAATGATAACAAAATATGTTACATACCCAAAACCATAGTAATTACTTGCATTAAGGCAAATTTAGTTTTATATGTTGTTTCACCCTGATCTGTATCACTATTGTTTATCTTGTCGCAATAAAATACTAAAGTATTTTAGTATTAAATAGTTCGCCACGTAATTATTGTAGTTTTAGTATTAAATACTTCGTCAAATAATTATGATGGTTTTAGTATTAAATATTTCGTCAAGTAATTATTATGCTTTTAGTATTAAATACTTCGCCAAGTAATTATTATGGTTTTGGGTATATAAGATATTTTTTTTTTAAGTGTGGGCTGGGCGACCCCCATGTTAAGCAGATCAACTCGCGGTCGGCACTTTAATGGGTGGCCGCTCAGCCATGCGCTGATTTGCGCGTCAACTGCTGAGCTGAAGGCAGTTGTTCTAAGTTTCTAAGGCGTTCTCATGCATCGGAACCTCCATAAAAATAAATCTGCCTGTATCGGCCAGGTTTCCCGCAGTTTCCCTGCGCTCTCGTGCAAATGCGATACAGTAGTGCGGTAGTTAGAGCGGCAGCGGGACAACACTCAGAGGGGTTCTCTAGAAATGGAGTGGGGAGAAACGGGGAGGGGACGGTAAAAGCCCACAGGCGTACCTGAGTAATACCCCATAAATATTCATCCGCAGCAAAACGCGCTATATCGCACCCCCGGTATTAGTGTAACGGTGGGCGGAAAAAACCCCCGGGAAATACGAAAACGTCCGCCCACCACCACCTCAATCTTTCTGATGTAAATGAACGAAAAGCGGCGATGAAAACGGCGTTAAAGGGGGGGGGGGGGGGGAGGGGAATCCTCCCTATCGACGCACCATTTTTGCTTCCCTATAGCCGAAGCTTTGTCTTCATGATGATTTGTTTTTCGAGATTTTCATGTCAGCGTGCTCAGAATCCCCCAAAACGTAGAGAAAAATGGTCCACATCTACAAAATCCATAATACATATAGTGTTTGGGTCTGAAAGTTTCGTAATAAACTATTGTTTATAAAGACTTAAAGTACTAACATGCAGGAAAAATCCTCATTCCAAAGACTTTATTTTTTGTTCGTGAAACAAAAATCGCCAGGATATCAGCCCACCACCGCCTCAATCTTTCTGATGTAAATGAATGAAAAGCTGTGATGAAAACGGCCTTAAAGGGGAGGGAGCAAGACTCCCTATTGACAGCACCATTTTTGGTTCCCCATAGCGGAGCTTTGTCTTCATGAAGATTTGTTTTTCGTGATGTTCATGTTAGCGTGTTCAGAAGCCCCCAAAACGTAGAGAAAAATGGCCTAGATCTACGAAAACCATAATGCATATAATGTTTGGGTCTCAAAGTTTCGTAATAAACTATTGTTGATAAATATTTGAGGTTCTGACATGAGGGGAAAATCTTCATTTCAAAGGCTTTATATATTTTTCGTGAAACAAAATTCGCCGAAATTTCCGCCCACCTCAATCTTTCTGATGTAAATTAATGAAAAGCCTCCCTATTGACGACACCATTTTTGCTTCCCGATAGCCGAAGCTTTGTCTTCATGATGATTTGTTTTTCGAGATTTTCATGCCAGCGTGCTTAGAATCCCCGAAAATATCGAGAAAAATGATCTAAATCTACGAAATCCGTATTATAGTGCTTGGGTCTCAAAGTTTCGTAATTGTTTATTTATTTATTTATTTATTTATTTACTTATATTTACAATAAATGGGACGAGCCCTTGAAAACCAAAAGAAATGATGCATTAACAGAAAATAACAAAACTACGGCCGCCTAAACTGGGTCACTAAGCGAGACAAAAATACTTGAAGTACTGACATGCGGGGAAAAGCTTCATTCCAAAAACTTGACCGTTTGTTCGAGAAACAAAAATCGGCAAAGTAGGATATAAATCAAGATTCTATCATCGAACAACCCATCAGTAATTCTATGGCATGGAGGAGTTAAAAAAATGCGTTTCTCTCAAAGCCCTGCGAGCTGGCACAGCCGACTAAACTGGGAATAAATATACATGCAATACATACAGTTAAGAATAGTTAGACAGCGAGAGAATTGAGGCGGTGAGAACAGAAGGAGCGAGGAAAACACACGAGGCGTAAGTGGGCCAATAAGGGGCGGGAAGCCCTGAGGGTGCTTCGGCGTAACGTTCCCGCAGCCCTGGCGCAGCGACCGCTACCACCCTCGAATAGCCACTTCCATAGCGCTGCCTACATTGGTAGATACCTACGGCGGCCACCGCATCAATTCACTCGTGATGCCCTCGAGCTGAGGGCGCCGAGTCGCCTAAAAATCATGAAAATTGAACGGCACGCCCGGTACGTGTAAACACTTTTGCCTCGATAATAACAACCGCTGAGCAAGCACGAGAAATAAAACATTCTGGAGAGTGGTGTTTTTTAAACTCTCGGCTGCCTCCCTGGGGCAAATGACGGAATTTATGCGTTTCGCAGCTGATTTGAACGATCTCATTCGTCGGGATGTTCTTGAAAAATTATTGAATAGTTATTCAACAATTTTTATTTTCTTTATTTTTTTATTTAGTTAAATAACCATTAAAAGTCCGTAGATTTTCATACCTAATGACGAAGAAACCTCCCGACTATGATATGCGAATGGTTATATCATTATATTACAGTGTTTAATTTACCCAAATTATTTATCAATTAAGTTTCAGTCGCGATGCTCTCGAGTTGAGAGCACCGAGACGTCTAAAAATCATGAAAATTAAACGGTGCGACCAAAAGCGTATAAACATTTTTGCCTCGATGATAACAACTGCTGAGCGAGCACAAGAACTAAAACATTCTGGAATGTAGCATTTTTTAAACTCACGGCTGCTCCTCTGGGACAAATGACGGAATTTATGCGTTTTGCAGCTAATTTGACGTTCCAGATGTTCTTGAAAAATTGTGAAATAATTAAATAATCATTAAAAGTCGGTAGATGTTCATACCTAATGACGAAGTATCCTCCCGACTATAATATGCGAATGGTTATTTAATTATGTTACAATTTTTCGTTTACCCAAATTGTTTATCAATTAAGTTTCATTTTTAGTTTAGTGTTTTTCATTTTTTTTAACGTTTTCAAATGATGAAAATGATGCGTTCTTCTTCGTGCCATACGGTACTTTTTGCCCCGATTTCGGTAAAAAAAAAAATAGCCACATTCTCTTGCGTGCAATAAAGGCGGAAAATCGCTTATCACCACCCTGCTATGCATTGCGGCTTTTGTTACTCCCGCGGGCAGTAATGAATCGTTTACCTCTCTAGAGAGCAATGAGACTGCGCATGTGTGTCGGCAGAGCTTAGTAATCACCACGCATGGAACGTGGCTGTTTTAGCAAAGTCTCGAAAAATTAGTAATTTATGCCAGGACGACAGAAAGTGCGTGATTTTTACCGGGTGATTTCACCCGGTAAGCTCAGCATTATTTAAGTTCAGCGAAAGAAATCGCTGAAATCGCCACGAAACGCATAATTTCCGTCTCCCGGCCTCGAGTTAAAAATTGGGATTTAAAAAACATTCGCTTCGCTGGGGCGACAAACTTCACACTCGGCGAAAAGTCACGCACTTCCCTCCCTCCTAGCATAATTTACCAATTTTTCTCCTGACTTCGCTTCGCATTCCGTGCGTGCAATACGAGCGTAGAAAAAACTGATGACCAAACTCTACGCGTGCGCAGAGTCTCGTTACTCCCTAGGGAGGAAAGCGATTCGTTGACAAAGATCGTATCGATGTGATCTGGCATTTGACCTTGCTCTTGCAAGGTACCCGTGACCTTGCTGTTTATTTATTGATTTATTTACTTTTTCTTTCTAACGGGTAATAACCCACTTGCTGGTGGAGGGCTGACCCTTGCCCATATACAATCTTGACAGTAGTGACAGTCGAGGTGTACAATAATTTAGGGCTAACGCAATGGAATAACATCACTATTGTTCGTTATCTTCTTTTTATTGTATAGCAACAACAATGTGGTCGCTTCGCTTGCACTCCCTTCTTCTCATTTGTCTTTCCTTGTGGCTAAATAATATATTTGTATGTTTATACAATTCCATATGACTTCGCATTCTTTTAGATTAGGTATGTTCATCTGACTAACGAACACACTTAATCTGGATTATTCTATTCCATACTATGAACAATGCAGTAATTTAAAACGCGCTCGATACGTGACGTTTGTATCATAGCAGTCCGAAGTTGGCTTTGCGACATAGCCATCACCGGCTAATCACGGCACGAGTTATCCTGGCTTCAGTATTTCGATATATTCGACTTTCGATGTGCCAAGTCCTTTTTAAGGTACTTCTCCTGCAGTAGCTAGTCAAATGACGGTCCATTATGGAATCATTCAAAATAGAGATATTGCAACATCTCAATAATAATAAAAATACAACTTGTGATTTTACACGCATGGAGTAATCATATTTTATTATTTACCGATACTGAGACCATCACGAAAGTTGTGCAGTTGAATTCAATGTATTCGCCTGTTTGTTTACATGTTTCAGGAAACCTAGCCAATGGAGCGCCATAAGATTCGCGTTGTTCATAATAAATGAAACAGTTTCATAGAGGATACTTATATACATGGCAAATGCGTATTTCGCGAAATAGCGGACTCATGTGGGACCACAGAAAAGCTGGCTGCAGACAATGTTGCCGAGTCCGCCAAGTCTATCTTGCCGCCATGACAGTGAAGGGTTATTTCTATCAGATCGAATCCACACTTTCTTTAACTTCAGATATAAAAGCGAAATGTTCGGTAAGAGGTGATTTTCGAGAAGTTTACAGAATCTAGAAATTCCAGGGAATATTTCAAGCTTTTGTGTATATACTTATCTAACCGATAAGTACGTAAATTACGACCGTCGCGATTTCCCGTAAGAGATACGAAGAAATACGGTAAAATCACCAATTTTTAAGTGCGTTTATTTCGCATAAAACGTCGGTAATCGCACCAGATTTTTTGCATGCCTGTCTCTTGTTGCAGTATCTTTAACATATTTTAAATTTGGGTGCCCATCTAATAATCGCTCTCGCGGGAGGACTACCTTAAGAGAGGATTTTCAAAGGCATGTCCTATCCACTGTCAACAAAATCAAAATAAAATAAAAGAATATAAACCTTGACAAATTTAACACAGAGGTTAGATCAGATAAACTTAAAAATATAAACTTAACGATTTAATAGCGTGAAAATAGCTGCCTTGAATAACGGGAGGGACATTTCAAAGTTGTTCGCAAGAGGGATATATAAATTTCGCGTTGACCTTGTCTTTGCAAGGACGTCAGGTCACAGATGCGTCCTTATTTTTACAAAATCGATCGACCGCTCCGTCAAGGAATGAAAAATTGCGTCATAAAAAGTGCATCAATTAAACGCATTCTCCCGCCGTCTCAACGTACGTAGTACCTTAAAGATGAATTCGTGCAACAGCCGACTTTTATTGGCCGCGATAATCTTCTTTCCCAGTCGTGTCTTGGCTTGGATCGTCGGGGATGGAAACTGTTCCACGCATATCGAGCCAGGTGAGGTCATAAAAAATGAGGCGAGAAGAACCGGGTCGATTCAGCCCTAATTATGGATTCATACCTCACCTGGGCGTGCTAAGTGCACTTCCGTTACGGCCGCATTTCACAAAATTATTTAAGGCGACATGGCAGCTCGCCTTGACGGGAAACACGGGGTTCCGATCAGATAATGAGATTTTCTCACGTTACAGCATGTATATCTGTCCTCCCTCCCCATCTTCCTCTAACTATATTAATTAATAACAATTAACTTCGCAATCCGAGAACTCAACAAGGTGTCGACGCCCGAATATTTCGCATCGTGTTTTGAGAAACTAAAGTGGTAATATAATACCTCTCCGTGTAATATAATGATCCGCCGTCATAAAGGGCACCTCTCAAAACTGTTTTCTGTCATGAAACGCAAATCCTCGTAAATCATCAATGAGATACAAAAATATGTAGAGGTAGCAACAGAAATTTAACTTATTTACGACAGAAATTAACTTCTCACGTGCCAATTTATTTTCTTATCTTCTTTACTTTATGTCATCGCCGCCACCCCTAAGTAGGGGCTGGTGATGTAACGGGTGATTAATGCAAAGGGCGACTAATGTAAAGGGTGACTAATATAACAAGTGATTAATGTACAGAGCGACTAATGTAACGGGTGACAAACGTAACGGGTAACCCATATAAAGGGTGATTAATGCAACTGAGTGACCAGTGTAACGGGTGACTAATGTTAACGGTCAACTAAGGCGGGTGACTAATCTAGCGGGTGACGGATTTGTATTTTCTCACAGAGCTCCAGGGCGAAGAGAGGCGAAGAATGTCGTTAGAGGGCGAATCCCTCTGGTGGCAAATAATTACGTTTCTTCTTCATTCAAGCAGATATCGTGTTCACTAAATGCACCGCGAAAGTAGTATGAAACACAAAGCCGTTTCAGAGAGCGAACAATCAGCGAAAGATGCCGCGAAGGTCTAACTATATAGTCGCCCAGCTGAACCGTTAAAGTCACATCTCTCACTGTTCGAGAAATCGATAAACCGTTTAAAGTTTCCGGGGCCACTCGGCTCTGTTCCACTGCCATTAGGGGGGTTTCCATTCTTTTCGCTACACAATGAACCTTTTTGTAGGATTAAAAAAAATGAATTTATGCTATCAATTCCTTCCAAGTTATCAGGTTTTTTTTTATCAACATTTCAGGTAAAAAAATGTTTCAAAACGTCTCCGTTTGTTTTTCGTTGCAAGGAGCTTTTTGTGGGATTAAAAAATGAATTTATGCTATCAATTTTTTCAATGTTTCCAGCGTTTCTTTATCAACAATTCTGGTGTTAAAAAATGTCTCAAAATGTTCCCTTTTTCGTAGCAAGAAGCTTTTTATGGAATTAAAAAAAATAATCTATGGTATCAATTCCTTCGAAATTATCAATGTTTTTTAATCAACATTTCGGGTGTTAAAAAAATGTTTCAAAATGTTTCCTTTTTTTTCGCTGCGAGAAGCTTTTTGTGGGTAAAAAAAAAGAATCTATGCTATCAATTTCTTCAATGTTTCCAGCGTTTATTTATCAACATTTCTGGTGTTAAAAATGTTTCGTTGAGCCCTATAAAATCGCCTTGGGGTTGCCGAGCGAGGACGCCGCGATTTATAACGCAGAGTCGCACCGTCTGTCCACCCCGATGCGTTTGCTTTCGGTGCGTCGGGTGAAATATTGACGTTTCGACGGTTTGTGCGTTGTTCACCCTACTGTGTGCCCTTTTTCACCCGCGCGACGCTTATACGAAGTTTCGGGACATCTAATTTATCACAGCCCGCCTATTCGACCAGGAGGGTCAGACATCACTCGCACGACGAGGAAAGGGTCGTTACGTTCCGTCGGGTTGCACAATCCCGTTGTGTGTGTACTAATAAGGTGAATGTTCCTGTAATCGGTCGCGTACCGGACCTCGGTCAGACCGCAATGTAAATACTGATAATAACGTTGCTTGCGGTGGTGGCTTCATGAAATCGTAATAATTTAGTCGGAATTTCGTAGCCAATGCCAAACGCCTATGGGTCTGTCACTCTCGCACCTTAAACTCATATTTAGTTCTTCGGTTCTTCCAAAATAAAAACTGCTTCGAATCAAGGCACACTTCAACTCCTGTACATTCTGAGATGTCTGGCTGAAATTTTCCACGTAAATTCACGGTTATTGATTATCAATGAAGAATTTAGCCGAAGTCGTTACTAAATTTCGATTCTGCTAAAAAATTTGCGAAAAAAGGAAAAGAAAAGAAAACAAGAAAAACATAAAAATGCTGTGATGAGAAATCATTTTTCTATTTTACCATCTAATTTTCTTTTTTACCATCATGAAACAAGTTTTAAGTATTAAATTGACGGTAATCGGTCAAGCGTTTCAAATTCTATTACACCAAATTAAAAAATGCCTTTCAAGCACAAACAAGCCTGCATAGTAGAACCTAGCAAATTGCTCCCTCATTATTGTACTTCTTTGACGAAGTTTCCCCCATGAGGAAGCGAAAGTTGATCAGCATTCTTCCTCAAAGAGGTGGCTCCGTTCAAGGTGTACGATTATGAGGACCCAATTTGCGAGGTTCTACTTCGCAGGCGTTTCCAGGTCATGTTTATTGTACAGCAACCGATCTTTTTTTTTATTGATTTTCGACAAAATCGATCAAGCGATGTGAATTTGGCATGATTTAAATATTTTTTATATAAGGGTATCGCTTCACCTTTCAGAAAACGTGACTTCAGAGAGAATTTCGAACACTTCACGATGAGAAAAAAATCAGCAGAATTGAGACATATGGAAGATGACATATGAAAAGATTGATTCAAATTACAAAAATTACTTTCAAGCAATCAAGCCTGCAAAGTAGAGCCTAGCAAATTGCTCCCTCATTATTTTACTTCTTTGCCGAAGTTTCCTTTATGAGGAAGCCAAAAAGTTGATCAGCATTCTTCCTCAAAGAGGTGGCTTTGTCGAAGGTGTAAGATAATGAGGAAGCAATTTGCCAGGTTCCACTTCGCAGGCTTTTCCAGGTCGTACTTGTTCTATAGCAACCGAACGCCTTTTTTTTTTAGTTATTCAGCGATTCTTCGTATAGGGCAACAATACGTTGATGATATTTGGACGTGAAATGGCGGCAGACGTTAAGAGTAAGCAAAGCCGCCGTCTATTTGTTTTCAACAGTAAGAATGTGGGTTGCGAGTGTACTTCGATATATGCGACTGCACTCAACTCCATTGTGTCGTCACGGGCCCTCAGAAACAGAATGACTCGGTTTAGCGTTGGTGCTTGAGAGACGAATCACTAGGGCATGTTGATACGCGACTGACTCTCCTTTAATTACGTCCTCTTGTCTTTCGCGGCCTCCACATTTTGTCGAAGTACTTTTTTTCCTTCACCCCATCTCGTTCCGTCTCTTTATCTGCAGGGCTTAACTTGATTGGTTTCGAAGCATCCCTGATATTCGCGTGTACTTATTCAAGTCATTCTAATGATCGTTCGTTCGTCTGGCCGGTGGAAGCTGATTTATTTTTGCCGGCTGGATGCAACGATGAAGAAGAAAGATTAATGAAACGAAAGAATTGGAGGAGTCGAAACGCGGAACGCACTTCGACTCAGCATGACCCAAGCACTTCTCACCCCGTGGAACTTTTTCAACTGCCCCGTGGCTATCCACGCGACAGCTAGTTCTCCTGATTGCGTTCCAGTCACTCTAGTGAACGCAGTCGTTTCCCGGCGCTGTGTGTTGTTTTGTCAAGTTGACCCACGAAATGGTTTTTCGTCTCGAAGTTCTGGATCAATCTTTTCATCATCCTCCATATGTCTCATTTCTTCAGATTGTTTCTCATCGAGAAGTGTTCGAAATTCTCTTCGAAGTTAAGTTTTCTGGAAGCTGGAGAGAAAACCTTATATACAAAAACTTTTTTCTCATCGCGAAGTGTTTGAAATTCTCTCCGCAGTTAAGTTTTCTCGAAGCTGGAGCGAAAACGTTATATAAAAAAACTTTAAATCGCGGCAAATCCGAACCACTTGACCAATTTTGTCGAAATTCACTACCAAACAACATTAAAAGTATCTTCAGTTCTTAATAGTATATTGTGCAACAAGGGTCGAAAGTTGGCGATTACGACGAGTGTGAGGTTTGCTGCCCGAGCGAAGCGAGGGCTGCAATCACACGAGTCGCAATTGCCAATTCGACCCGTGTTGCACATCATACTTTTTGTAACGAGTGCACGAATCTGCGGCACTTGGAATGGCAGTCGCGCGAGACGAACACTGAAAAGTGAGGTTGTGATTCAAGGGACGAAAGTGAACGACAGAAACTCCCAAGGGACGAAAGTGAATGAAATGCGAACTGCGCATGCGCGACTCTGTCATTTCACCACAGGTTCGCGACTGACAGGCAAACGGCCACTTTCGGCTCGCAAGACTGCCATGGAAAGTGCCGCGATTCGTGCACGTGTTACAAAAAATAGTATATTGTGCAACAAGGGTCGAAAGTTGGCGATTGCGACGAGTGTGAGGTTTGCTGCCCGAGCGAAGCGAGGGCTGCAATCACACGAGTCGCAATTGCCAATTCGACCCGTGTTGCACATCATACTTTTTGTAACGAGTGCACGAATCTGCGGCACTTGGAATGGCAGTCGCGCGAGACGAACACTGAAAAGTGAGGTTGTGACTCAAGGGACGAAAGTGAACGACAGAAACTCCCAAGGGACGCAAGTGAACGAAATGCGAACTGCGCATGCGCGACTCTGTCATTTCACCACAGATTCGCGACTGACAGACAAACGGCCACTTTCAGCTCGCAAGACTGCCATGGAAAGTGCCGCGATTCGTGCACGTGTTACAAAAAAACTATTTCCCTGAATCGCCGAACTGTTACAAAATTGTAGCATTCGTGCCCTTTTTTTTAAGCAAAAAAAAATCCCATATAACCCGTATGCGTTCATAGATTTCGTAACAAATTACAGTAAAGAGGAGTTACAGCTTCGCTTGCGTGTAAAATTTCAATTCGGCCCTTCGTGCCGTTCTGGAATTATGGACGATTGAATTTTCCAAGCCGGTAATTTTGTCAAGTCCACCTACAAAATGGTTTTTCGTCTCAAAGTACACGATCAATCTTTTCATCATCTTGCATATGTCTCATTTCTCTAGAGTTTTTGTCACCGAGAAGTGTTCGAAATTCTCTCTGAAGTTAAGTTTTCTGGAAGCTACAGCGTAAATGTTATGTGCATAATTAAAACTAAATTTAAACCAGATAAAAACCGAATCGATTGACCGATTTTGTCGAAATTCAATAACAAACAACGTTAAAAGTATCTTCAGTTCCTAAAAACTACCTCACTGAATTGCCGCACTTTTACACAAATTCCATTATTCGTGACCCGTTTTTTGAGAAATAAAAATGGTATATAAGCCTTTATAGATTTCGCAACAAATCACATTAACTAAAGAGGAGTTATTGTTTCGCTTGCGTGCAAAATTTCAATTCGGCCCTTCGTGCCGTTCTGGAGTTATGGACGATTGAATTTGCGAAGCTGGGAATACACACCTACATCATCCGGGCATTTACTGTAGCCCACTTTTCTCGACCTTTTGGATGATTCGAAGTACGCTGACACGAAAAACTCGGAAAGAATTCGACGAGAACGAAACTTCGTCGACGAGGAAGCGAAACGTTTGGACAGCTGTTCACAATTACCCAAAAAATCTGGATTCGCGAAACCAGTCAGGCGCCAGTCACAAGCCAGTACATCCCGACTGAACTTCCAAACGTGTTGGCCTACTTCAGCCAAAGCTTAAAGCTTTTATATGTATACATATTTACAAATATACAAGTGTAAATATATAGAAACACACAGATACTTGTATACGGACTTTTTGCGCTTGGTGTTCAGGCCGAGACAGAGACGCATCGAGATATCAAAGTAACGAGGTCAGAAATATCGAAGAGCCATTAAGCACGGCAAGCTTTATCGTGCGGCACATCCACACTTTTGCCGCGGCGTGTTGGACTCGTCGGTACACGTTCTCATCTACCTTCTCGTCTACCTCCGCGGCCTCTTTAACTGCGGCGTACACGCGATTACTTGGTCGATGAGATAGTTTCAACAGCGTGTTCTGCCGCTGGTTTAATCCGCTTATACACGTGCACGTTGTATACCGTCGTCTTGATAGCCACAAACGTAAAAGCTGAAATGAAATAAGGTAAACCCGCTGGTCGTGGCTCCGATAGCATTATCGTCCACTCCCCTCTCCTCCCGCTCGCTGACCCCACGCACAGGGCGTCCGGGTGGAATTATTATCATAAGCTTTAATTATTTTTCCATAGTTCTTTAGAGAGTTCTGGCGGGTTATTGTGGCTACAGCACATCACAACTTTCTTATGGGCTGCGCGAAATATGAGGCTTTAAGGTAGTCGCCCTGCTTGCGTTCAATTTCGCATAAATTCGAGAAAATTGAGAGAGAATTGCAAGCACTTCTCGATGGTCTAAAAATCTGAAAAAATTAATGCACATTAAAGGTACTGAAAAGATTAATTTTGAATAATAATAATTCTAAAATGTTATTAACAAATTGATAAAAAAATAATTGTTTAACAAATATTTCGGTGACCCAAGTTTTTTTGTGGATGAAAATGATTCCTTCGTTTTTCTGAATACGTATGAATTTTTTCAGATTTTTATCTAATCTTTGAAATTTGTGTTATTTTACATGGAAGAAAACACAAATTTCAAAGATTAGATAAAAATCTGAAATAATTCATACGTATTCAGAAAGATGAATGAATCGTTTTTATCCACAAAAAATTTGGGTCACCGAAATATTTGTAAAACAACTTTTTTTTTATCAGTTTGTTAATAACATTTTAGAATTATTATTATGCCAAATTAACCTTTTCAGTACCTTTAATGTGCATGAATTTTTTCAGATTTTTAGACCATCGAGAAGTGCTTGCAATTCTCTCTCAATTTTCTCGAATTTATGCGAAATTGAACGCAAGCAGGGCGACTACCTTAAGGTAGTCCTTGCGTACAGTCCGGCCAAATGTGAAATTCAGAGAAAATTTTAAATGGTTTTTGATGAGACAAAAAACTGAAAGAATTAAGCATTAAGGTGCTCAAAAGATTGGTTTTGCATAATAATAATTACAATAAGTAAAATTGTTCAGCAAACCGTCAAACTATATTTTTTTAATGAAAATAATTGGTTAAGTTTTTTGCACGGATTTTCTTCAGAATTTTCTTCAGAATTTTGTCCAGTTTTTTATTATTGCGGTATTTTTTTATGTCTTCGGGTATCTTCGGGGTCTAACAATTATCAACGAACCATCAGCAGTTTCTACACATTTTCAGATTGTTTAAGGGTTATTAACACCGAACAACGGCCGAACTATCGACGATAGCAACTGCGAATTGTCATGAATGTGAAATCCATGAATTGTCATGAATGTAAAATCCGCGAATTGTCATGAATTTTAAATCTGCGAATTGTCATGAATGTGAAATCCGCGAATTGTCATGAATGAAACACGATTTGGACACTTTCAAACTATATCATAGATCATATATTCGATGCAAGCACGATGTGTTTTTCACTTCGATGGCTAACAAATATCTCCCCGTGTTCTTACAGAAAGACGATCACACTGACGATCGTCGAGGAAGATTCGTACGAGAAGGATGCTCTGTTTTACGTCGAACTGGGCGAGCCTCAATTGGAAGGAGGTAAATTTTGCGAGTATATACAGAGTTAAAATAAATTTCTCTCCAAGACATGGAGTTGCGAAATATATTTTGCAACTTTTTGAATTTGTATTAGCAGTTTTTTCTAATGAAATTTTTTTTTTTTTTTTTTTTTTTTTTCAATGTCCGCGCAACACTAATTCATCATTACGTTTCCGTTGATGACGTTGCCATTGAAAAACGCAGATTTTCAATGTGTTCAGTCCATTTAGAACAAATCGGGTTTTCTCGTTCTCTGTTTGTTAAGCTCCAAGTCTGTTCGGTACACACCTTAAACTGCAGATCGCTAAATAACCGCTACTTCCGTCTGGTAGAGAGTCTAATCAAGGCAAAAGTTTGTAGAAACATTACGGTTTTAATTACTTGTTCCGTAGTTACGATGGCGAAAACCAATTGAATACGGCGAAACTTTGGATGCAGTACGCGGTGTCCAGGTATCTCTTTGGCCACTGCTTACATTTACTCGGTAAACTGCAGACCTGAATTAACGAGTATCTTATCCGGTAACTAACATATCGAAGTTCAAAGCTTAACTTTTGCCTGGGGGTTTTCAACCATCCATCTGTTTGCACAATAAAATATCTGCTTCTATTTAAAAAATATCTCACCGTTGCTGTGTGAACAGAGAAAAATCCAACATTTTTGCTGCGGTAGTTGCGAATTTGCTGTGGTAGCTGCAAATTTGCTGTGTGTTAATACAAGAATCGATTTGTTATCACTCTCTGATTATTTTTCACCTACAGGAGAATCGAGAGGGGCAAAACCCCTTTCGCTCTGGAACCACCCCCTATTTTTGGGACCCCTTCTATCCCATGAGAACCTCCGATCACACGGGAAGCTCTCCCTATCCTTCAGGATACCCTAGTGCCTCGGCTCGGAGAAGGATTGGGGGTGGTTCCCGTTACGATAGCTACCGTCTTAATAGCCACCTAATTATTGCAATGAGAGCGCTTAAGGGCATGTGAAATACTCGGTCGCGCACCTCAAAATTTCGGGAGTAGATTCTGACGCGAATTATGAACGGATCGACGTGAAAATTGAAATACAGACGCCAGTAATGTGCACCGAGGGAATGAATTAGTCAGAATTTTGATTTTCGAAAAAACAATCGAA
Organism: Pimpla rufipes; assembly: GCA_963932165.1. Taxonomy (NCBI): domain Eukaryota; kingdom Metazoa; phylum Arthropoda; class Insecta; order Hymenoptera; family Ichneumonidae; genus Pimpla; species Pimpla rufipes. The sequence continues at coordinate 8,992,921 of OZ010638.1, forward strand.
TGGCGTTGTTTCTAAAATTGCAGCTATCTCTCTCGCACTCACGTGTCACGTGGTACATGTTTCACATTCCCTTAAGCCATACTATTAAAATACTATACTATTCAAATATCTCGTTGCCGCCACTGAGTAGGACCGGGCTATGTTTATCCAGATTCCCCTACTTTCCATCAGGAGTCCCCAATTATCCAGAATTCCCAATCAGGTAGGTTAACTTACGATTAAGTTAGGTATGATTAAATTAGACAGGATTAAGTTTGGTAGAGTTGGGGTAGGTAAGACTTGGTTATCAATTGTGGTCTGTCCTTATTATGTCCCATATTCCTTCCTACTTTAAAGTAAGACTTTGCACAGTCGTATCTCATTCCTTTTTGATCTTCACAAACCTACCCAAATAAAAGATTGTGTTGAGTGGTTTTTTAATTACCACTCATCAGCAACTTCATTAATCAGTCCTGAAGTTTCTCTTCCTTCCAGAAGAAGCCTAAGGTATGGCGAAGACGAAAGAGAATCATTCTTGCAAATTACATTAGCAGTTATTTCGATGGATATCATGTCGACAGACAAGTCTTTTCCAGCTTCTGTATTCCCACTAATGCCAAAATTACCACACAATTTGTAAGATTCCATTAACCCCTTTATAAGATCCTTAAAGCTTCCGACAAATTGTTGAATATCGAAAAAAGTAGTGTGGCACGTTGCTCACTCTTCTTCCGCCTAAAAGGTAATGTAAACTTACATAAAGTTTTCGAAGTCTATCGCTAGTTGTGAAATATGTTCCAATTTAGTTCAATGCTGTTTCATTCACTACCAACTGGCTAGGGAAGGCAACGGCACATACTAATCTGAAATACCAATAGTTCACACGTCTCTCGCAGTTCCAGCGATTCCAGGTCAGGCTGGGTGGGGGATTCTCGTTCTCGGTACGGTTCTTAAGGATGTTTTTGGTAAGATCAGTATATCAAGTATAACGTACGCGAGTGCGAGGGAAAGGCCGAGCTTATTCCGTCGTATAATTTATGAAAGAATCGATAGCCGTACCGCATGGACGTTGAGCGAGGTCAGGAGGCTAGTCAATTAGGTGAAATTCTTGCTCGCGTACGGAGAAGAGATAGAATGAACGAGTGACCAAGACATGGCGATCGAGACTGGGGTGAAGAAACTCGAGTATCACGGAAAATAATTCAAACGGCGAAGGATCGGTAGATCGAAATTCATATTAGATAAAATCGTCGCCATATTCTCTCGTTTCTGAGCCATCGTGTTTGCTAGAACAACAACGTTTAAACTGAAGTTCATAGATCCCGGCAATTCACGTGGTTGCAGCCGTGAACCCTAAAGGTTAAGATCATAGGCAAACTATGGCATAGGATAAGCCACAGTTTGCGTGCCCGCTACCCGATAGATCGATTTCCAGCTTGGCCACGAGCAGTATCCTCCTTCCTCCAGGGTCGGAGAAAGTGCCAACCCACTACCCTCCAAACTTTCCACTCACAAGACCTACAGGGAATTAATTAGTTTGTTTGAAATTGAAAATAATGTTGCGAAATAATGAAACTCTGACCGGTTTCTTATTGTTGAAATCCAGGTTCGATTGATAAAAAAAGTAACGCCAATTTGTTTGAAGTGACGAAATTTCGAAAACAGCGCGAGAACGTTTTTCTCGTTGAATTTTTTATTTTTCGGGCAAGCAACGGTGCTTTTCGGAATCAGTAGGAAATTTCCCATCGGATAGGGTTTTCAAATTTTGCAAAAACGAAAAAAAAAAAAAATTCCCGAGAAACGCCCCTCTCCCCCCTGCGTTACCCCTTGTGTTTTTTACGATTTTTTTCGATTTCGTAGAGTTTGAAAAACCTATCCAATAGTAAATTTCACTCTAGGTCCGAAAACCACCGTTGTTGGCCCAAAAATAGAAGATTCGTCGAGAAAAACGCAGAAAATGATTTTTTATCTTGGCAAATATGCAAATATTGGGCCATACGCTGCGCCCGAACACCCTTCACGAAATAACGTTAATATACCTTGAAACTTCGCACAACCTCCGTACTGTCAAAATATAATAACACGATTGAAACTGCTCGTTGGTTAGCAACGAGTTGCAGGCAACCCGGCAGCCAATCGGAGAATGAATAACACGCCGACAATACTTATATCGAAAATCCGAGATATTTTACCCACTGATTTTTCAAAGAGGGATAGTCGGTGGTTTTTGTAGATATGACACTGTTACAAAGTATTATGGATGTATATTTTTTATTATGTTGTTTTTGATCGACAGAATAATAGTTATAGCGAAACAAGTGCGGTATTAGTACATTACGTTACAAGGGAGGAAAGTGCAACTTTTCACCGAGTGTGAAGTTTGATGCCCGAGCGAAGCGAGGGCAGAAATTCACACGAGGTGAAAAGTTGCACTCCTCCCATGTAACGTACTATACTTTTCTCCCGATTTCGCTAAAAAATAACCACATTTCGTGTGTGCAACGAGGACGGAAAATAAGCTCATTTTTGACAAATGACGACACGCATGCGTAGTACGGTTTCCATTACTCCCGCGCGGGCAGGAATGAGCTGATTTCCTCCCTAGGGAGGTAATGAACCCGGCACGCTGCGCATGCGTGAGTCAGTTGTCAAAAAATGAGCGATTTTCCGCCCGCGTTGCGTACACGAAATGGGGTTATTTTAGCGGAGTCGGGAGAAAAGTATATTGTGCAACAAGGGTCGAAAATTGGCGATTGCGACGAGTGCGAGGTTTGCTGCCCGAGCGAAGCGAGGGCTGACAATCTCACACGAGTCGCAATTGCCAATTCGACCCGTGTTGCACATCATACTTTTTGTAACGAGTGCACGAATCTGCGGCACTTGGAATGGCAGTCGCGCGAGACGAACACTGATAAGTGAGGTTGTGATTCAAGGGACGAAAGCGAAAGACAGAAACTCCCAAGGGACGAAAGTGAACGTAATGCGAATTGCGCATGCGCGACTCTGTCATTTCACCACAGGTTCGCGACTGACAGGCAAACGGCCACTTTCGGCTCGCAAGACTGCCATGGAAAGTGCCGCGATTCGTGCACGTGTTACAAAAAAAGTTTTCCGAACGAGTCTTTTACATTTTATTTCACAAGGTGTGAAAATGGGTTCTTTTAACGTCCATTTTCGTACCGAGGGAAGTGAAACATCCATTTTTCTGTAATCACTGTGCCCTCTCTTAATTACAGTAGCGCGAAAGAAGCACAGTCAAACGTACACGACACCGAGGAAAATAGTCAGTCGCCAGCTAGAAATAATAAAAGTCGGTCACGTTGGTTGCCGGCTGCCGTGTTACCCCTACTTACCACGATAAGCGCAATAATCCCTGAGACACGCGATTGCTGATTGGACCCACGGGTCGTGTATGATTTCAGCGGAAGCGAGTCTCGCGGCTATAGCGGAGTCGAAACCACCGGACGAGCGCACCGAGGAGGAAAAAATGGCCCTTCTCGGGAGGCCTAGACTCGGCGAGGTCTCGACAGCCCAGATACGCATCAAGGAGTCCAAAGAGTTCAAGAATACCGTGGACAAACTCGTACAACGGGCCAACGCTTCCATACTGCTTGGTGAGAAGTCCCATTCAGATCGCCGTTTGCAATTGCTATCGGTTTTCCTTTAAACCCCACGCCAGCTCTGCGAAAAATATCCAACCGAGTGTCCGTCCCACGACACACGTTTCAAACTTCCGAAAGAGGTTCGAGAGACTATTTTACTGTACTCAAAGTTTCGGGCGAAACCTATTCGCGGTTTGGACTCTCGTAACAAATCTCTTCGCGCCTCAGACTCTCGGAAACGGAGTTGTGAAACTCTAAATCGGTTAGAAATAAAATTGATGATACGATTGGTTTTTAAATTATTAATCAATTATTGTTAATTAACTGCGACATTCCAAGTTTTAATGTCATACCAAGTCACTCTCATGCCAAGTTTTTTATAGCTCATCATCTACTGGTGAATTTTGCGTGGCTAATATATATTGCATTTGTTTTAATGTTTTTGCAAGGAATTTTTGGATCATGGAATTTTTTGTTTGCAAGGGTTTTTTTAGCGTGGATTTTTTTTTATTTACAAAGGATTTTTTGACAGGATGGCTACGCCTTTAATACTTGACGTAACATTTTTGTTTTGAAGAAACATTTTTCGGTTTATTTCACTTCTTTTTAAAAGTCATAAAATCACGCCTACAAAACAAGCCGTACTGTAACATTTATTTCTTAAACTAACGAGGATTTCCCATTCTGCTCCGAAAGAATTTCTTCGAGGTTCCGAGTCTCGCGAAGAACTTTTTGCTACTCAATGTCTCGTATATGTGTGGATAGTTTTCGTAAGAAATCTCAGTAATTGAAGAGGAGTTGGTACTCCACTTGGCTGCAACGTGTCAGCTCGATACATCATGCTGTTCAAGATTTGTGGGCTATTGAATTTCGACAAAAACTTTCATTAAAACAAAGCTTTCTTTGCGAGGAAGCAAAATCTACTTACCCCTCGATCGGCAGACGTGAATACTTTAAAGCCTCCTTTTCACAGCTTGTAGCAAAATTTTCTACAACACTCGTCGGAAAAACTTTTTCTTAACTCGCGGTTGCAACTCACAACTCGTTAGAAAAAGTTTCACCGCACTTGTATCGTAGTACACTATTTGCGCGGATGATTATTCCGCGTCGAACTGCACAACCAGCGTGCGATAATTACGAAACACCCTGAGTATCATGTTAACGCTGTTTACTTTGGCCTTGTACCCCTCCCTTAATCTGTGATCCGTTCATGTCCAGGTTACTTAATGTTTTGTTTATCTTGCGTTTGGTCACTAATTCGATGCTTCTCGCCGATAGACATGCTCTTTAAAAAGTTGTTTAAAAGTGAAGTAGTCAACCAACGAACACCAAGTAACAAGGCAAACAAGACCATTTGTCTTCTTATTGCCAGATTTTTTTTTTTTTTCCCCGTACCGAACAAGACCAGATTTCGATAAATGCAAATTTTGTTACTGTGATTTATTTGTTCTTTAGCGTCTCGATTCATTTATCTTTTCTACTGTTTAAAAAATCGGCCAACGAACACTAAGTATTTTCAAAGCAAACATGATAATTTGTTTCCATATTGCCAGAAAAGATTTCTCCGTATGAAACGAGACCAAATTTCGATAAATGCAAAAACTGCTACTGCGATTCATTTGTTCTTAAGCGTCTCGATTCATTTATCTTTTCTCTGCTGTTTAAAAAGTGAAGATAGTCGACCAATCAACACCAAGTAATACGCCAAACATGAAAATTGATCTCCTTATTGCCAGAAAACATTTTTTCTGTATCGAACGAGTCCAGATTTCGATAAATGCAAAAAATGCTACTGCGATTCATTTGCTCTTAAGTGGTGCTGCCTTACAGTCAACTAACTTGATCCAGGGGACCGGAGGAACCCCCTCGAGGCTAAAAATATTTTCTAGGGCATCGCCTGGACAGGCGACACACGGCGGCTTGTCGAATCGATCGACTTGCCACTCGTGTGTATCAAGAAACGCGGGAGCATCTCGTGACAAGTACATTTATCTTTGCCACATCGACGCAGGGGATGCGGACAGAAATAAATGATCGTGTTGTGTAAATTACTTTCTCACAGTATTCTGACGTTTCTTGACCAAAGGACGCGGGCGACATAAACGAAAACCGCCCAATTCTTGGTTCCTCGTGAATAAAGTTTTTTTTTTATCGAAATGTTCACGTCAGAACTCTCAGGGGGAGGCGAAAGCTGCTCAGTCGGTATCAAAAGCAGTAATCAGTTTTTCCAAGTTTCCCAAATGGTTTTGGCTAAACCAAAACTTCCACATCTCTCGTCTCCTTCCTCGCATGATGTAAGACTCTTCTTTCAACTACAAAAAAAACATCAACTTTCTGAATATTCTTCTTCCGAAAATTCTTCTATCTATCTCATACACATTTATTTTTCTTCTACTTACTGTATCAGCTTTTGTATCGTATCTGTCGCGCTGATTCTAATATTATGGTTCTTAATAGGAGATTTAATATCCCAGGATCAAATGAATATCTACTTTACTCCACTCGTGATGGTTTCGCCTCCCCGTAAAACAGAAGAACGTCCACAAAAGTGGATTCAGAACTAACGATAATGTTGATCCGTTGTACTCATATTGATGTAATTATTGCTCAAGCTGCGATTCACGGATATCAAGGATTCATGATACCGCGTTTATCACAAGAGGATAATAATTCACGACGTGTATTAATCGCCCGCTGCAGATATGCGATAATTATTAGACACTCGTTTGACGATAAATCGCCGTCAGAATTGCGTGACACTTGTTTTCCGCTTAACAGGCACGAGCTCATGGAAGGAACAATTCACGGAGGCGCTTACGGTGAGCCCAGGCGGCGACGAGGAGGACGACGAGGGTGCCAGAGAGGATTCCGAAGGACGGGGCGAGAGGCGGGAAGGGGGCCCCTCGTCACCATCACCTGCCGACTATCTCATGCACTTCCTCACTATATTCTGGAAGGTTTTGTTCGCCTTCGTTCCGCCGACTGGTAAGTATGACAATTTCTCCGTCCCCGTTCCCGTTCCTCCCGGAGCGACCTCTTTTGTTTCTTCGCTCTACCCTTGGGAAAATCGGGCACCGTGTGTGCATCGTAAGAAATTAAAAATAGCAGCCTTCGCTCCGCGCGCGGGCTTTTGTCGAACGAAAATGGCGAGGCCATTTATTGTTTATCCATGCAACAGCGGCACATTAAAGTCGCACTGATAACCCGCATGACATTTTGAGGATACGGGAATGGCCATTTTTTTTCATGCAACATACTTGTGGTCTAATTTCTGAAAGTTTAAAGATTTTACATACATATTTAGTTGGAAAGGAAAATTAAAATAATCCGAACTTTTTAATTTATAAAATTAGGTTATCGTCTTGACAATGAGTATTCGATGTTTATATTGAAATTGGAATCTAAACGACACATATAAATACTTTTCGTCAAAATTGTTAACAAATATTCCAGTTTGATTGAATATTTGAATTTGTAACAATATTAATATTCGATACGATTCGATTCGATCACTATTCGCAAACCCCTAGTTTCTTTTAATCAGAGGCAACTTGAAGCAGCAGCTGATCAGCTATTTATTAACCTTTTTCGATGGAAAATTTGTTTCAGTTAGCTCAAATACTAAACAATAATGTCTTTACTTATAAAGCAATGAACTTCTTATTCTTAAAAAAAAATCGAGAAAAACTATCGTATAATTGACCTTCCTCTTTATGCCCACAGTAAAATGCTGACAGCAACTATAGAAAACCCTACATATTTTAAATGCAGAACTTCAATCCCCGTGACAAAGAGTTAAACATTTTCATAAAAAACCGAAAATATAACAGCGTTGCTTTCTAACTATTTCGAACCGGTTTGTAGCGCGTCACGAGTAAAATTCATCTTGACCCCGAATAACGAGAACTCTGGGGAATAACATCAAAGTCCAAGTCAAGTTAGAACTCAAGATCGTTCTTGAGATCAAACTTCGCGTCAAACTTTGCTTCAATGTCAATGTCAGGAAAGGTGACGCTCCGAAGCCGCAGTATTCGAAGCGCGTATTGATTGTCGTCGTTCACACAAGCGGCGAGCGCACTGAGGACTTTTGAATGCGCCCGTAATTACGTTGACGCGAGCGAAACATTGTGAGATATTGGTTTTCGTGCCGAGCTCTGTGACAGCGTCCGGCCACTGGCAGCCTCGTTTCCGATACAATTCCGCCGATGGAAATGAATGCGCGATGCACATTTCACTTAGGAACGATTTGCTATTGCCGTGCGCTCCATTCCGAGTAGAAGTAATTTGTTTTATCTTGCTGGAACTTTATCGGAAGCAATTGAAAAAAGCAGATTTTATCGTCGTGACTTCCATAGGAAAGTTCAACGGGAATTTAATATACCAATGTAACCTCGCGGTAAATCGAATGTCTCACTGAATTCCGTTTTCATTCCACGATGAGATCGGGACAAAAATAGGAGAATAAAAAAAGTTGTACGGAAATCAAATATCGCAGAATCTTGTTAACGAAATCACAATGAACAATCACATCGCGATAGCAGGAGAATTTCGAACGGTTTTCGAATAATTTCAAAATGTTATCAAGAAGCTATTGAAAAAACTGTTAAGGTAGATAGTGCGTGTAGTATTCATTTCGCCTAAATTTGAGAAATTCGGGCAAGAATTGCAAAGACTTCCCGATGTTAAAAAAATGTGAAAAAATTCATACTTATTATAGGCCCTGGAAAGACTAATTTTGCATAATAATAATTTCGAAATGTTATTAACAAATTGTTGAAAAGAAAATTGTTCATAAAAATATGCGGTAAGTCAACTTTTTTTTTTGATGAAAATGATTCGTTCATTTTTCGGAGTACCTATGAATTGTTTCAGATTTTTATCTTTATTATTATTTTTGCACATTTTTCCATGTAAAAAACAAGAAAAATCAAAATAAAGATAAAAATCTGAAAAAATTCATACGTATTCCGAAAAATGAACGAATAATTTTCATCAAAAACAAAAGTTGAGTTACCGCATATTTTGATGAGCAATTTTCTTTTCAACATTTTGTCAATAACATTTTGAAATTGTTATTATGCAAAATTAGACTTTTCAGTGCCTATAATACGTATGAATTTTTTCACATTTTTTTAACATCGGGAAGTGTTTGCAACTCTTGCCCGAATTTCTCGAATTTAGGCGAAATGAATACTACACGCACTATCTACCTTAAACAAATAATCCGTCGACCTAACTTACATTTTTTGTATAATTTTGCAAAATTTGTTAAAGTAATTTCTCGTGTTTTTCGATAACATTCGTGACACAGAAACCCGCATCGATCAGCTGACCACCGCTAAACGTATTTTGCCGGCGGGCAGCCGGGAGTAAAAATACATTAAAAATACATCTAGAAGCAAACGAATACAATTAATTATGATTCGAAATTTCCTATTTCCACATTTCCGCAAACATTATAAATAATTGAAACAAATTATCCCCTCACGATGAATTCTGATGTTTGACGAGCACAAAAATCCATAGTCAATCAGTCACAAACTACGTCAATTTAATTTGTATGAAATGAATGCCCATCCGTATAATTGGTGCACTTCGCTATTGTTTCAGTTTTTATGTGTAACATGCAATTTGCTATTTTTAAAGAATTCAAATAATCGATATTTCGATGCTTTTCGAAGAACATCGCCCATGCCAGAGCAGAATTATGAAGCACTAGACGAAGCCTCGCGGCCACGGTGCGTGGGTGGAGACCGCAGGGACGTATAAGTTCAGAGGGAAGCACGTACACCGAGCGTTACGCGCCAATTACGAACTGACTCGAAACTCCGCGAGCGGACCAAGTAAAACGCGATCAACGAGATAAGGGCGCGTCACGCGATTCGTGATTCTCATTCTTCGTTCGCTTCGCGGCCAACTTTCCTGCTCTCTTTCGTCAGTCGTCTAATCGTCGTCGTGGAGATTGCGTACGCACAGGCCGGACGAACGGAGATTCGTTGATACTGACCGTTCATTAGCGACTGATGTTAAGGAGGTGCCGATGGTATAGTCAAGTCAATCACGCACCTACTGAGATTCTAAACATTATTCGAACATACTTTTGGAGGGGAACTGGTGACAATAAAGGTGGATCTGAATTAAAGAGATGCTACTTTACGTAGGACAAAAAAACATAAAAAAGGCACAGAAAAATAACTCAGTTTACACTATATAAACAGCAGTCGTCGCGTCAATCGCGTACTGAGATTCTACACATTATTCGAAGATACTTTCAGAGGGGAACTGGTAACAATAAGGGTGGATCTAAATTAAAGAGATGCTGCTTAACGTAGAACAAAAAATATATTAAAAATGCACAGAATAATAACTCAATTTGCGCTACATAAATAACAGACGTCACGCAAATCGCGTACTGAGATTCTAAAATTTATCGGAACATATTTTCAAAGGAAAACTAGTGCGGATAAAGGTGGATCTAAATTAAAGAGAAGGTAGTATGAGCGTACAGATGAACGTCGCGTAAATTCGAGGGAGTTTGAGAGAGAATTACGAAGAGTTCTCGATGAGATAAAAATCTGAAAAAAATCAAGCATATGAAAGGCGGTAAAGAGATTAATTTAGACAATAATAATTTAAAAAATGTTATTAACAAATTACTTAAATAAATAATTGTTCAACTAAATATCCGGCAACCTAACTCTTTTTTGTTATTAAAGTGATCTTCTTATTTTTCTACATACGTATGAATTTTTTCCGAATTTTGTGTGACGTTTGAAAATTACGTTTTTTTATTATGTTAAAATTACAAATCAGAGAAAATTCTGAAAAAATTCATACGTATGTAGAAAAATAAGAAGATCATTTTAATAACAAAAAAAAGTTAGGTTGCCGGATATTTAGGTGAACAATTATTTATTTAAGTAATTTGTTAATAACATTTTTTAAATGATTATTGTCTAAAATAATCTCTTTACCGCCTTTCATATGCTTGATTTTTTCAGATTTTTATCTGATCGAGAACTCTTCGTAATTCTCTCTCAAACTCGCTCGAATTTACGCGACGTTCATCTGTACGCTCATACTACCTTAACATAGGACAAAAAGTATGGAAAAAAGGCACAGAAAAATAACTCAGTTTACGTTATACAAATAACAGCTATTTGTTTATGAGAAAAGAAAACAAACTGATGCATTTGACTATTTTTGTAATTGACAAATAGGCGAAATCTCCGTGAGTGCGAGAGAGATAGCAAGTCGTTTTCGTTACAATAATACTCGAAAACTTCATCTATTAAAAAAAAAAAAAAGTCTCACATCATGCAGAATTGAAAAACGTCTGACGAAAGACTTCTTTTATCAAAAAACGTTCGGCATTGCCGGAATAATTGTTCACCGTTTCTGTTATCGACTGACTAAGTTTCACCTCCCCAGCGGGAGCACCGGATACAAACGACTCGCTCGTCGAGCGACCGCGCCCTGATTTTCCGACTTTCATCGAGTCTCCTAATTCCAGTTCCAATTCGTCTTACGCCGTGGAACAATTGAATCACGTGAGCGCAGTGAATCGCTCGCGACTAAAAGAGTGACAAATGACCGGAAGTAACTCGGCCGTCGTCCGATTGCTTCCGGTGCTCCGGACGATACAGCCGTGTATCGCGGCGGTGAGCCCAGAGGGCGCGGAGATATATAGAAAACCGGGAGATAAGTTTACGTGCTTCAAGCGCGTACTTGAGCACAGATCGTAATGGCGAGGGGAATTCTGAACTCTGGCCTACTCAAGATTCTTATCGTCGTCGTTTCTCCCGCGTCTCGGCCCGACACGTGCACTTAACCTTGTTTTGCCTGGGTGTACCTGCTGTGGTTATAATTATCGCGCTCAATCTCCGCTTTATGCGCGATGACGATAATGCTGAATGCATGTATATAGTGATACTTTAGAGTTCGCTCTCGAACCTGGATTTTGAGGACTTGGATGCTACGGACAATCCCCACTTTTTTGCCCCGGACTTAGCGTGCTGAGCCGCATTACGTCACACGGCGGGATAACCTGCAAAGGCCACTATGCCATTTTCTGGGTTATAATGTTCTAATGTATATCCTAACCTACTTCAGGTTGTGCATCATGCGGCTTACCAGTTTGCACTTCGAAATGAAACGAAAGATAAGTTTTTGTTCCAAACATTTGTGCCTTATCGCGAACTTAACTAGCACGACGTATTAGCCATTTTCGTCGAGTTACTTCGTATCGTTTACCGCTAGGTGCCCTACTGTTGTGAAGGGGTACAAATGTCATCGTGACTAATCTTGGCTAATCTATTATTTCTTATAAAACGTATGTTTTTCGGACATTAAATCAAAACAAATAACATAAGAAACAGATAGGCATGTTTATTTTCGTAAACAATATCAGTAATGTCTCATTTTTGTTGTAAAACCAATACTGTTTGTACCCCCTCGAATACAGCTCCACCCTGGTAGAGACTTTTTCGAACTTGGCGAAAAAGGCTGATTGTTTTCGCGCGTTACTTTTGTTCGCGGCCGTTTTGGGCAGTCAGCGCTCGCGGTGGCGAAAAGTGTAACTTTTGTATGCCGAAATATACATAGGGTTTACAGGGTGTCCCATTTTTAAAAATACACAAAGATAACAACTGAAGTAATGGGGCTACCCAAAAAAGTTTTGTATAAAAGTTGAATGGTTTTGAGGGGGACATAAAATGGCCATATCATTAAAATCTTGTGTTTTAACCTTCAGATCACATTAAGGTCAACTTCGTTATCTTAAATGGAAACCTCTAATTTTTCCTCGTTCGAATTGTAGTCGAAGTGTAGATGAATGTAACGAAAAAAAAAAATGAATTACATCTAGCTGCAAAAATGTAGCTTAGCCCTGTACCGAAAACCTTCGTCCCCATGTGCGAGCATTACAAAACGTACTTTCGTCGTCACATCAGAATTCTCTTTTTTACCACACAAAAGATTATCGTGGTAACGGCAATTTCGCTATCGAGGAGTGCCAGAGGAATCGCCCGCGACATCGCAACGCCAAAGACTCGGAGCGCACAATGCGACAAACTACTTGTCGACAAACCTGCATTGTCACCACTCCCGTGCGCTACTCACGAACGCACCGGCAGAGGACTCTCAATTCCTATTGGCTGGAACGCTAATGGCTCGTGCATGAGCTTGAATGGGATGACTTGCGGGGGATATTGTGCGCAGCCTCGGGCGGATATTATTCCGGGGTATATACATTGTTCCAAAGCTCGAGAGATTTGCGGCGTGCTCGTATTGTCCGCTCGTCGGGGCCTATGCGAGAATCTCAATGACGGAATACGCGCGTGACATTACGTACTCCGAGTTTCACGAGATGCACGCACTATCGTCATCCCTTGGGTCTTGTTTCGTGGCCGCAGTACAAAGTTGCTTCACCGATCGTGGATAGCAAACCGCGGACAATAATACATGTTGGAATCCTTTGAAATCCAACAAATCATGGTGCGAGCCTCTGCTAAATTAGCGCGTCGAGCGATGGGGAGAGACGAAGCGGAAAGTTTAGGGCGAACTTTCTCTTAGCTTCTTTCTCATGGAAATTCCGTCGGCCCGGCACAAAATGCTTGTTTTATTGAAATTCAAAAGACTAGCGTTTCCAACACGGACTTGAAATCAGGGCTTTATTTGATCTAAAGCTAAAACTTTCCACTGTGATCCAAGGTGTGATACGAATTATTTCTTTACACTTCACGTACTAATTATTTGGAGAAAGTCGAACAATCGTTAGATGCGATGAATTGGCTGGTATGAATGTCTGTTTCTAATGCCGAGGCGAAAAGGAAAGACACGAACGAATTAATTAAAACTCATTTATGGGAAGGTCTCATTAGATTTTGTCAGGGCTTCTACAACTATTCAACCGCTCAACAGATGAACAATCTCTGCACTGGGGAGACTACGGCGTCATCTCTGTCAAAGATATTCGGATAGCTTCTTTCCAACAGTTATAACAAAAAACTTGAGCTCTCGAAACTTAGTCAAATGCTAGACACAAACCAGTATCCTCCAGTATACCACATACTACACTATTATGCTCTGTGAAACGTAATTCCTTAATAAAGGACGTCAGAGTAGAATAGAATAGAATAGAACAGAATAGTTTATTGAAGTCCAGGAATAAATCCCCAAAGGACGGAGCAATACAAAGAACAAATGAGGTGCATAAGCACAGCAGCGGCGTACAGACAACATACAGATAACATAAGCACAGCAGCTGCGTACAGATACAATGATCTTAAAACTACATACAAATAGCAATTCAAACGCATAAATGATAATTATTAAGAAAAAGGAAAACTTATGAGTAGTTCGTCGAACCTCCACGCCCTCGCTCCCGATGGCGAGAAGGTAGGACAGAAGCCGAGATTTGAATGGGGCGAGCGATGGTGAATTCGTAATTGCACTAGGCAGGCTATTCCAAAAATATGTACCACAGACGATAGAAGATTTCCGGAACTTAGACGTTCGCACAGCTGGCACTCTTAGCGAATCACTCCGGCTGAGAAAGATTTCACGGGACTTTATTTCATTTCTGGGAAACTTTATATGGTTAATCATTGATTTAGCGACAAATGTTGACTGCATTTTATGAACCGACGTTTTCATTTCCATGAAACTTTATATGGTTAATTATCGATTTAACGACAAATGTTGACTGCATTTTTTTAACCGTCGTATGATTTCGTGAAATCTTACCACCCGGAGCGGAATACTCGAGCTCTGAAGAACTCGAATATTAACGCCCTTAAGGGCGTTGTGAAGCAAAGTGCTGGTAGTACCCACACCTTGCACGGCGACGTCTCGACCATCAGAGACAGAGCGAGCGCTCTTCACTCCAAGTTCACCACTCAACCCACACGGATGCGCTATACTCCTGTCTGTTAAGCACTACGTGTTGCTCGCGGCACTCCCAGCCAGACTACCATTTGAACACAGCCAAGGCTCAAACGCTCTGTCTCATCCTCAGTTTAATTGTTCGTCGAGTTCTACCTCCATCAACGGGTCCAGCTTTCTCACCTTGCAAACGTGAAATAGTTTTCGCGACAAGTTAAACTACTTCCGGCTTTTCCCTTCATCTCTAACCCTTTTCGGTGATGAATAAACGTTATAATTTAACGCACGGAAATGATACTTCTTCCTCGAAATTTCGAATTTAATCATTTCTCCGCCGGCATCTGGGGAAATAAAAATTCATTGAAGGACAATATGGTAGACAGGTTATATAATTCTCAAAAGCTACTCTTAGCAGAGACCAAAGATTAGAATACCGTTAATTACCGAAAGTATAAAATTAAAAAATTCATAACGAGGAAACTATGAGTCGTAGGGCCAAACTTATCACCACTTCTCGGCTTCAGAATTATTCAAATATGAAGGAAATCGAATGCCGATGTCCATTTGATAGTTATCAAATGGACATTAACATTATAAGTCTTGCATTTATCTACGTGTTAATCAAATGGAGAATCCAAAAACGCGGTTGAGGCACCTCTACATTTTTATCCGGTTTTAGACCCGGAAAAAACGTATAAGTAAAATTCAAACTGGCGTAGTTTGTCGTAAAAAAAAAGTTTAACAGTGTTGCGGGTTTTAAAAAATAGTACATTATGATGCGAACGTGAAAAAACTTTTTCTGTCAAGTGTGACTCGCCTGCAGCACAAGCCGAGCGTTTCAATCACAGGAGTTAAGAACAAGTTTTTATAACGAATATTCTACAAAATGTTACTAAGAACGTCCAGTCTCGCACCGAGCTGAATAAAAGTTGTTTTTTTTTGCACCCTCCACTCGTCATGGACAGATATAAGCGTACTGCAATTGTAAATAGAATTGGCGCAAGTCGGACCAAAGTAATTTAATCGTCCCGTCCCCACTGTCAAATTGCGCTGTCCGTGACAAAACGGTTTCGCGGGGCTAAAGACCGAGTTAGGCATTAGCGAACGTGTTATACAAAGAGTAGCGCGTCAATGCGTCAGCTTGCCTGGCTTAATTATCCTTTGAAATGCGCGCGGGAATAATTAACGGGCCCGAGAGGCGCAGAGGCAGGCAGACAGGATTCGCGCTTTGTTCGCCCCGCTGATGTTGTATATCCATCTCGGCAGTCAACATATACAGCTCGTATAGCAGGTCAACACTTTCGCTTTGACTTAACGAACACGTTGGCGAGCCGCTTCGTTCGAGCCCCTCTAACTCATCACGTTATTACGCGTTGACGCCTTTTTTTCTAACATGTTTAAACGCATACGTAGAAGTCAATGATGATTCGCTCTGTTTCAGATATCGCCGGAGGTTACCTCTGTTTCGTCGTGAGTATTTTCGGTATAGGTCTTGTCACCGCGGTTATCGGCGACGTCGCCTCGTATTTCGGATGCACACTCGGAATCAAGGACTCCGTCACCGCCGTTGTGTTCGTTGCGCTTGGTACCAGTATTCCAGGTAAGTCAAACTGGCAAATCAAATTGACTTGTGACTACCAACATTAAAAAACTCCCGAGTTGTTAACAAGAGGTTTTCAACTCGGGAGTTTTCTAACTATGGTAATCACTAATAAATCAAATAAACAAATTTTTGGTAATCACAAATACATTTTGGTAATCTTTTAGGAATAAAGTTGATGGTACAATTAGTTCTGCAATTATTAATTAATAATAGTAATAAATAAAAATAACATAATATTTACATATTTTTATGGCTGCAAATACTGGTAGTTGTAGTACAAGATTTGTATTAATTATTACAAAATCAGAGGATGTGTGTACTATTATGTGCGAGTTAACCCTCAATGTGCACACCGGGGTCATCGTGACCCCAAATTTACACGCAGTGCGCAGGTAGTTTGGACGGATGTGTACACACTAAGGGTTAATATGCCTTATTCGAGAGATTCCGTGGTTAAAAAGACCATCGAACGGAGTACTTCAGACCGTTTTGTGGAAAGTTTTGGAGTATCTTTTAACAAAGAATATTTATTCGCAATAAAAGTTCACGGTAATTGTAAAAAAAAATGGAGAAATGCGGTTAATGCGTTACGAAAGTAATTGAGGACAGCTCTTCCATTTTCTTCGCAATGATTCACAATTTTTTAAATTGAAAATGCGGTATCTACGCAGCTATTAAAAAGTTCACACCATGTTATAATCGCCGCAGGTGATTATTAATAAATCACAACCACAAAACCAACTGTTATGTAAGATTTATTTCTTAAACTGATGAGGATTTACGACTCTGATTATGATATAATGGAGAATCATTCGAGTTTTATAGTCGAGAGATTTCCATATTCAACGACGAACTAATCCTCCGACTAAAAAAAAACGAATGCCTTTCCGAGAGATTTCCGAGAGACAGGAGTGATTCCCGAGAATATCGGATTTCCCGAGGAAACAGGGTAAGGCATTCCGAGGGGTAGAGGTTTTCCAGCGGAGTAGGCAGCGAGGGATGTCCAAAGCTTTAGGGGGTTTCCCGAGGGTTGGGGTGGCGGAGGGTGTCAAAAGGGATAGGGGGATTCCTGAGGGATAAGCGGGGATAGGGCGAGAAGATGTCTTAAGAAATAGGAAGTTTCCCGAGAGACAAACAGGGCCCCAAGGGCGTGTCTCACGAGGGAGGGATGTCCAAAGGGATACTTATTGGAATTTCTAAAGAATTGGGAATTTCCGTGAAATTATTTCACTAGTGAGCTTGATTTCCTAGAAAGTGTAGTTTTCTCTAGAGAAACCGAGGTATCGTGTTGCGAGGAGTTTCCGCGGGCAGTCCCGAGAAATAAAAATATAAGTCTTACGAGAGAAAAATATCTCAATTATTGGTGAAACGGACATGTAATTATTTCACAATTTTTTGTTTATCCTACTCGTTTATCAATTAAGCTGCTTTTTCATTCGGGGATTTTTAAATTTTGTTACATTATTTTCATCACTCAATAAGTGTCCGGATTCAGCTGACGCCTTGAACTGTTAAATAGTAGTTGAATCCATACGATTGCCTTACTGAAAGATATTCGCGAAATAGACGAAATTGCATATGAGGGAAATCAGCTATGAAAAACGCTCTTTAATTGCCTTGTCCTTTTCATATTCCATAAACAGTGCATTTCATACAGAAATAAATGTGACATTTGTTTCATAAAGTGCATCAGTCTCAGAAAGTGAGGCGTTTACCTTGTGTCCAATGCACGGATGGCCGAATTTGTGTCAGATATACTTAGCAGCATATCCATCGCTCGCTTTAAAAAAGATATACGTACATAAAAATGAAAAGCACACCTTGAATATCGTCCTACATTCTTTTTGTTCGACAACCACAAGGCTTTCACTGTGCACAAGCCGAAATTAATAAACGCACGTGCTCATCGGGAAGAATGTATGAAGGACGAACCAAAAGTCCAAGGCCATATCGTGCAAGATGTACTTTCCATCGTTTTTCGCAAAAAATATTCCTGCGGTTTACATTAGAGTTCCAGCGAATCTGAGCGACCGTTAATTACTGGTCGCATTGCAAACAACCGTCACGTTAGGATTTGTATTAATCTATTTTACCGTCACGCAACGGCTGTTGCGGCAGAACAAAAAAGAAGCACGAAAAAAACAACGATTGGGGATAAATTGATTCTTAATTTCGAGGAGAAAATTTGTTATTGGTTGTCATTCGGTTATTTGACTGCAACGCAACCGATAGTCGGCGATCCGTGAGGTGTGAAGTCGTTTCTATGTAATTTCTAGATCATTTTTGTTCCACAGCAATCGGTAATTTTTTTAGTGATTCAATAGCTCTTCGTAACCCCTAGGGTTTGCATAAATAAATGTCGGACACGACCAGCAGTTAACGATGATGAATTTTGTTGCAGACACTTTCGCGAGCAAAGTGGCCGCGTGTCAGGACAAATACGCCGACGCTAGCGTGGGGAACGTGACAGGAAGTAACGCGGTAAACGTCTTCCTGGGTATCGGCATTGCGTGGAGCATCGCCGCTATGTACCACGCCTATCACGGTCGAGAGTTTCGCGTGGAACCTGGCAAGTGAGTCTATTATCAAAGAGCTTATCGTATTCATTATAATTGAATAGCGAAATCGTGTGACGTCAAAATATGCGGCCCTGGCGATAACGACGATCACAAGGAAACAAAGATTTTCGTGATTGCCAAGGAATTCATGATCGTCGTAGTTAAAGGAACGTTTTCTGTAATAATCGAATTGTCACTCAAGACATTTTGCCTTCCCATAACAAACCCATTAGGATGTGTTAAACACATTTTTTTTTTTTTTTTCATTCTGTAACACCATCAAACGTTTGTTTTGCTTCCTCAAGAAGCTTTGTTTTAGTGAAAATTTTTTTTTTCGAGATTTTGATGTCAACGTGTTCAGAATGTTCCAAAACGTCGAGAAAACACATTTTGAAAAAATGTCTGGATGTATGTATGTGTGTGTGTGTGTGTGTGTGTGTGTGTGTGTGTGCGTGCGTGCGTGCGTGCGTGCGTGCGTGCGTGCGTGCGTGCGTGCGTGCGTGCGTGCGTGCGTGCGTGCGTGCGTGCGTGTGTGTGCACATGATTAAACCTTAATAACTCGAGAACGGTTTGAGATATCAAGCTGAAATTTCTACCACATATTGGGTGGTCACTGCCTCTTCTTGGGTGCAATTTTTAGCAAAATCTATGCAGTCTTTTGTTTGTTACGGCACTTTTAATTTTTCAAAAATTCTTTGTATGCTATGTCTCTTCCACATTTTTTGAGATATCGGGTTGAAATTTGGTAAAAAGTTGAACTATTACAAACTAAAGATCGCTATTGAATTTGGGAAGAATCGGTAGAACCGTTAAAATTTTATGGCAGTTTAAATTAAAAAAAAAAAACTCGATTTTACTCCTATTTTCGTAATTTCTGAGATATCGAGTTGAAATTTGGTTTACAAGTATATTATCACCAGACTAAGTTTGTGTATAAATTTGGAGTTGATCCGTGCAGAGGGCGTGATTTTATGGCATTTTGAATTTTTCGAAAGAATGTTGATCGTTCTTGAAACAAAAGAAAGCTTCTTGAGGAAGCCAAAAATTAAAAATGTTGTCTACCCTACAAACTGAGCGGGGTAGACTGTGATTATAGGCGGAGAGGAAGCATTATGACAACGATCTAGTTGTCAGCTTTTTTGTTTACCTCAAACAACATCAGTTTAAATAGTTTTCTAGCTCCTATATTGACATACTGAAGTCTTAGCATCAGAGATATTGGATACGTTTATGTTTTTGATACGATTCAAAAGTCCCCATGACACCGCTTTTCCCTTACATTTGCGCTTTAAAAATATCCATATGCATAATACCTTTAATTGCCTCGGTCATGTTATTTTCACCTTAATTATACAACAAAAATTCGTGACCTATTGATAGGCATACTTTTAGCTTTTAAAGGTAAAGATCCTTCGTTGACACGCTTCTACGATCCCTTCATTTTTTACCAATTTCATTTTTTATCCCCACCTCCCAGCAGCCGCGGCCGATTGCCCTCTCCTCGTATAGCATTCGTGTGGAGGCCCAGGAAAACTGCAGAAATCCTCGCCGATGTCGTCGACGTTGGATTATTTCTCGCAGCGCCGGAGTTCATCGCGTCCCTCCGCGTACAAATACCTTGTTTTTAAAAAACGGCAAATATTATAAAAGTTCGACAACAAGGGGGAAAAAAATAGAAAAGGCCGAAAAAAAGGAAAAAAAAGAAAAGTTCGAAATAAAGGAAAAAAGTTGCAAAGTCGAACTTTGCACATTGCTTCCTCATCAATTTTCGTTTCTCACAACGTCACCTCTATGAAGATGCCTGTGTATCATTTTTGGCTTCCTCATAGAGGAAGCTTTGTGAAAAACGAAAATTAGTGAGGAAGCAATGTGCAAAGTTCGAATTTGCAACTTTTTTTAATTGACCCAAAGAAAACTCCGTTGCAAACACCGTTACATCTAATTTTGATTAGATACAAAGTTTTGTCTTACTTTCTTAACTTCTGCGGAAGTTATAGCGAAAATCGACATACACACATACACACAAACACATACAGACATTTTCTAGACCACTTTTCTCGACGTTTAAGGTGATTCTGAGTATGTTAACATGAAAATCTCGGGAATTTTTTTTTTTTTTTTTTTTTTTTTTACGAAAACAAAGCTTCCTCTATGAGGAAGCAAAAAAAAGAGCTTTTTTCGTAGATCATCAATATCTCATGAACTAATAATAAGAAAAACGGAGCTTTTTTCGCAGATCATCAATATCTCATGAACTAATGATCGCACAGCGAGCTAAAGGTGGGTTTTGTAAACTGGAAGAAATGCTCTAAAAGTACCTTCTGGTACTTTAGCGTTTTTTTTTTGTAACCTTAATATTGATGCACAAAAGAACAAAAAATAGTACATTACGTTACAAGGGAGGAAAGTGCAACTTTTCACCGAGTGTGAAGTTTGATGCCCGAGCGAAGCGAGGGCAGAAATTCACACGAGGTGAAAAGTTGCACTCCTCCCATGTAACGTACTATACTTTTCTCCCGATTTCGCTAAAAAATAACCACATTTCGTGTGTGCAACGCGGACGGAAAATAACCTCATTTTTGACAAGTGACGACACGCATGCGTAGTTCGGTTCCCATTACTCCCGCGCGGGCAGAAATGAGCTGATTTCCTCCCTAGGGAGGTAATGAAAGCGGACTGCGCATGCGTACGTCACGCGTCAAAAATGAGGGATTTTCCGCCCGCGTTGCGGACACGAAATGGGGTTATTTTAGCAGAGTCGGGAGAAAAGTTAATTTTTTTGTTCTTTTTCAAATCAATATTAAGGTTGAAAAAAAAACTCTAAAGTACCAGAAGGTACTTGTAGAGCATTTCTTCCAGTTTACAAAAACCACCTTTAGCTCGCTGTGCGATCATTAGTTCATGAGATATTGATGATCTGCGAAAAAAGCTCCGTTTTTCTTTAAATGCCAATATCTCAGCGTCAAATGGTCGTACAGAGATCCACAACCCACCATTTTTAAGCTAAAGAACCAGGCTAAATGATCCCAGTATTGATAGAGCCACAAACAATTTTGTTGCGCCCGTGGACGATTTTGAAGAGGACAACAATTAAAAAAAAATTCTTCCCGCTTTTCCTTAGATTCATGCCGAGCGTGTTGCTTAAAAAAAAATTACTGAAAAGATTGTCAAACTAGAGATATCAAGTTTTAAAACGCATATTGATTTATTACGATCCGACAATTTTTCACAAAATGACAGCGCTTCAAAAGTCAATGAAAATGAAGGTAAAATTCATCTTTTCCCTTAATTCTTTTAATGAGTGTACATGAAATCTTAATCACTATGTATTTATAAAAGAATCGCAACATTTAAAGGGGGATGACGACTCTACTTGAGTGCCAAATTTGAGCCAGATCGCTCAAACGGTTACTCAGTGAGAGGCGATTGAATTTTCCCTGTACACACACACACGCGCGCGCGCACGCATACCGACATTTTTTCTAGACCACTTTTCTCGACGTTTTACGTGACTCTAAGCATACTGGCATGAAAATCTCCAAAAAAATGTTTTTCATGAAAACAAAGCTTCCTCTCTGAGAAAGCAAAATTAGAAAAGGTAAAGACAATGAAAAAAGTCGCCGACCCACTTCGGCTCGGATCTATAATCTTTATTTTGTCAACATATTTCTCTATATTTGTTGAGATTCAAAAATGTAACGACCGATAATTTGTTTTCGAAAATGTAAAATAACTCAAACATTCCCAAAAAAATGGAGTATTTTTAAGAGTTATGTTAACCACATAAAAATCACCGGCCCAATCCGAAGGGTCAAGAGTCAGATCCAGGTTGAATCGGTATGGAATGCCCGCGCTATATGCATGCTTGAATCCGGCGATGCTCTTAGCGCCCCGAGCATTCGGCCTCGCACCTCAACCAACAAAACAATAGAAGCGAGCCGGACGAGACTAAAATGTGTTGTTGTCGACAGCTTGGCATTCTCGGTGACCGTGTTCTGCACCGAAGCCTGCCTGGTGATCGTGGTGCTGCTGTTGAGGCGGTCCAAGTCCATCGGCGGCGAGCTCGGCGGTCCGTTCGTGCCCAAGGTCATTACGTCCATGTTTCTCTTCTCCCTCTGGCTCTTCTACCTCATCATGTCGACACTCGAGGCCTACGACGTGATCCCAGGCTTCTAAAACCGATCTTGCCGCGCGCAACACGGCCTATTTAACAGAGAAAACAAAACAAAAAACAACAGAACCACCGCAATATCGACACATCAACGGCGAACACGCGAGATTTTCCGCCAACGGAAGTTAATCTCGGTGCGAGCGTTTGTAATAAAAGTAAGCACAGATCTGAACGACCGGAGCTACGAGATCAATCTACGCGGCCATTGGATGTTATCGTCGATGATTCCTCCACTTATTCTCCTTCTTCTTCTTCTTCTTCTTCTTCTTCTTCTTCTTCTTCTTCTTCTTCTTCTTCTTCTTCTTCTACTACCACTTCTTCTTCGTCATTCCCTTCGTCATCAACGTCTACGTCTTTTTCCTCTTCTTCGTCTTCATCTTCACAGCACGGCAAGTAAACATTACTTTACCGGTAATTTTACGAATAGAAATTGACAAATCGAGAAATGCAAAACTTACGATAAAACAAAGTGTACGTAATTTGCCAATGTAACAAATAGCCGTGTGAAAAAAATGCAACGTGCGCGAATGTCGTGTGTCTCAATGTGTGCGTCTGCGATTAAAACGGCGTGTTCGAACGAGAGGAATTTGCCTTAAAGCCTGAAATGAGATAGAGAGATTGAGAGAAAAAGAGTAGTGATGAAAATGTCTAGTCAAGCCGTTGATGTATTATTACATTACACGAAGAGCAAAATAAACATATATTATATATATTTAATATATTCAATAAATATATATACATATATATATATAAATATATGTATTTACGAATAGTGTATTTATTTAATTTACGATATACAAGTTTCTAAGATATTTTAGTAACCGACTGTTTGTGCAATTACTTTCGTCTGCCAGAGAATGGATATCCGCTAATTTTGTATGACGCGTATAAAGTAGATTCCGAGTGGGATTAGTCGTTAAGGAGCTTCTAGTCGCCGTGATTAGATTCAATTCAGGGCAGTGGCGGCGGTTATATTGAGGAGAATGTGTCGTCGGAAAAATGATGAATTGTGGAATGGTGCAGCGATTTCGCGTTTAAAAAATGTGACCTTGGCAAAAATTATTACCAGGTGAATTACTGAAAATAAAACAATTTTGTAAGTGGATTGTTTTTTTTTCGTAGCTGAGTTCACACGTACAAATATTCTTTGCCATTTTTGTGGAGTTTAGGTTGCAATGATGAACCAATTTTTTTTTTTTTTTTTCAATAACCAATTCTCGTGAATTCACGTGAACTTTCACGTGAAAATCTTTTGCGCAAGATACGGTTATTTTCGTAGCTAATTTTCGTTTTGCGGGCGGAGTGAAAATAGTACATTTCCTACGAGGAGGGAAAGTGCACGAGATTTTCACCGGTTGTGAAGTTCGATGCCCGATCGAGGCGAGGGCAGAAAAATGTATACGAGGTGTAAATTCAGAATGGAACATTATATATCCCTTCCGATTTCGCGAAAAAGTAACCACATTTCGTGCGTGCGAAAAAGACGCAAAAAATGCTTATTTTTTAACCAATAACGAGTTTAACCAAAACATGTTTATTATTTTTACATTTTTTACGGTTTGAATCTGAATTTTTAGAGCCAAGCTTGCTGGAATATCCCGAAAGAAATGACGCAGTTTACGAAGAAAGCTTCAAATGTAAGTTTAAGAAAAGAAAAAAAAAATTATAAAAGTCAAACATGTTTATCCAAATTTGAAGAAAAAAATATAATATCCCTGGAAAATAGACCCCAAAGTCTCGAATTCATCTACGTGTTAATCAAATTTGAAATCAAAAAGGCAATACAGGAGTCTACAAATTACTTTTTCTGGACCTAAAACTTAAACTGTAAAAAACTGTAAAACAATTGAAACGTAAAAAAAAAACGTGCACTTTCTCTCCCTTGCAAGATAATGTACTATTTTTACACACCCTATTACGCATTCGTAGTACGCTCTTCATTGCTCCCACCGGGCAAAAACGCATCGTTTCCCTCTCTAGGGCGTAGTAAAACGACTGCGCAAGCGCACGAGTCACTGTTTAATGAAGCGGCCGAATTTGCGTCTACAAAATGCGGCTGTTTTAGCGAAATCAGGAGAAAGGGCATCGCGATTAGTTTGCAATCTTGCAGCAACGAACTTGGCTGCGGTAAATAAAAACTCTCTTATACAAATGTTGCACTTTTTATCCCTTTGCTCAATGGTACTTTTTTGCATCGAGGTGAATCATTCGAATACGCAGAATCGCAATGCCGTTTTACTTCCATGATTTTGAGGGCGTCACAATCTCCTCAAAAATTCTATAAAATAAGTGAAAAAAGGAATAAATCAAGCAGGCGCGATCGTGTCTTACCGACGAAGGCACTCGATGTTACCCGGAACGAGTATTTCCGCCCTGAAGTAACGACCCTCGAACTGTCACGGAGTTTCTGGGCCTACACTATCAAACGGGAATTGGCGGGCAAGTCCGATATTTTGAAACGCGGCGCCGACGAAAGAACGCGATATTACGGTACGAATCACTGTTAATGAAGATACAATTGTGGCACGACACCGAGGCGAATAATAATAGCGTATCGATTGGCCGATGTGGACGGGGACACGCGGCCTTCGTTCGAAAGTAAAACCTTTCATTGTTCTTCACTGCCTTTGATCGAGGGTCGCATGCCTGGCCACATTTTACGAGAGGATAAAAATGAGAAAATCCTAATAATAGATATGCTACACGAAACAAAACAGAAACACCCACACTAGGCATGTGCAAAAAGTGTTTGAGTTGGATTGAATTGAATATTGACGTTCGAAAGAAAATGCGTTACTCAAGCATTCATGAATTATCCGATGTTTATGAATAGTTGAAATGTTCATGAAAATTTGAGTTGTTCACAGAAATGTTAATTGTTTACGAAAAATTTAATTATTCACGGAGACCTGGATTGCTTATGAAAATTCGAATTATTCACGGAAATCTGGATTATTTATGAAAATTCGGATTATTCCAATAACGTGAATATTCAATTCATATTCCGAATTGAATAATTCATGTTCAATGCATAATGAATTATTCGGATTCTCGATTATTCGTGCGTCCCTAACACACGTAAACCCAAAACGATATTACATTAGATACGTACAGACAGAACACTCTGTTACACACTATACACGTACGGGTATATAAGGATCATTATAAAAATACGTACGATTAATTAATCTAGGATGTGAGTGTAGTAGATTGCGTGTAAAAGCAACAGCGACAAAATATTCTCATCTTGGAACGCGAATCTCATAACCGCGGATTTGTTATCCGCCACGACGGGATGAATTAGACGACGTAAGGTGTATCTTAAAGTGACTGGAATTGCGCTAGGAGTTTTCGACTGACTATTCGTCGCCGTGTCATTATCCTCTTGCGCGGCCGCCGACGAACGAAATTCCGGACTAATCCGGGTTTATTGGCGGAGCTCGCGGTAACCCAGTTAGGAAAAAGCTCGCGAAGCGACGGATATGCCACGAGTCGGAAATTAGGCTGTACGGTAATTCACGAGACATTACGTTCATGTGTTTTCGATAAAGGTAATTTCGTGCACACACACCATAATACACTTCACAGGCAGACCGGCAGACAGACAAATCGTCAGATAAACAGACAGGTAGATAGATAGATCGATAGATAGATAGATAAATAGATAGATAGATAGATAAATATATAGTCAGACAAATAGATAGAAAGACAGACAGATATCCTTCAGTTTTTTTTCTTGCATTTTTCTGGGGTTTCAACAACGCGTTTATTCGTTCGGGTCATAACCCTTATTGTACGGCTAAGAAGCCCAACACTTCTGTTAAGCCCTCAACCGACGAGAGCCTGAGTAGGGCCATTCGGTTTATTCACTGTTCTTTCTTTGGGGTTTCTCATTTTTGTTCCCAAATCCATTCTGTACCCACTTGACTGATCGAAATAAACGAATTTACAAAAAAAAAGACAAAGAACAGAATGATAGACAGATAGACAGATAGGCAAACAGATAGATAGACAGACAGACAGACAGACAGATAAACAAACAAACAGACCTACACAAAGATTATCTTCACAAAAACATGTTGCCTCCGCAATAACAATTCAACATACTTTTTTACACACAACCGTCACCGAACCACGTTTAAACAACCCATTGATACACATTCGGGATACACAAGAATATAATATAAATATACTCTTCTCACGAAGCCTCGGCCATCGCCTGTTTTAGCATTCAGAAATGCCGATAACCGGCCGTCAAACAGTGAGTCAATCTATTCGGTTGAACGGGAAATTAAGAGAGAAGAAAAAGAAATACACATACAAACACACACAAAAAAAAGATTTTTCATCGCGATGAAGACTTGCAAGTTCGATCGTGGGGCACTTGGCTACCCGGAAATACGGGCAAAGCGAATCGGGGAATACAACAAAAATCGCGGTCATCGACGAGCGCCGAGAGTGGCTGGCGGAATCGCTCGACTGCGTCGAGCGATTCGCCACCGAAGATAACTATTTTAATAATAAGCATCGACGTTCCAAGTGGAAAGAGTATAAACTTACATATTGATAGAACGTACAGACACTCAACTAGCAAAGCGTTAAAGTGATAAACCGCGTAAACGAGATCACGGACGTTCCGAGGTTTCCGTCGTTCGATAGTATAAACGGACAAATGTCCCAAACCTATACGTCTCTTGTTCCCATTTTACGGTAATGCCGAAATGTACAAATGAGAGAGGGAGGGCGGAGAGAAAGAGAAAAAGAGAGAAAGAGAAACGGAGAGAGTGACCTGTATCACGTTCCCCGACCAGGTCAAAGTTTAACTCGCGATACTCTCTATCGTGCTGCATTTTTCTCGCGGGATACCAAATTTCGTTGATTCGGAAAACGGCAGTCCCTCTTCATGGCTCATCTCCTTGCGACGCATTCTCGATTGTCCACATTCATTTCGCTATGTGCTGTACGAGTTGTTTCATTCTCCTAGTTTTCTTTTTTTCTGTTACCGAACAACCCTACGGTCACATCGAGACAATTCGATTTTTGTTCTCCACAAGCTCGTTGTAAAACTTGTAGGGTAGAAGTACGGTTTGTGGCCATTTTCACGGTAATTAATTTCAAATAATTGTTTTCGCGAAAGAAAACAAAGTGCTTATACAAATTGACAAGATTATCAAGCGCATTTTTTTTTTCTTATTTGACAACGTAAAGAATTAAGTCTTTTTGAACTTGGTGGCCACAATTAGACCAAAAGGCCAAAAACAAAAGTTGCACAATTGGCCAATAAACGGTAATTATATCCTACTTTCGGCGGATCCGAAGAACCACTGAATAAAGTACAAAAAGCGATCGGTTGTCATGACACGAAAGCAATATAAAAATGACATAGTAACAACTTAGGTCCTAACGGATAAATATTGTCGGTTCCGTAGTCGTTTCTCTTCGATCGTCAGGATGCATTGCAACCAAACAACCGAACCACGACGACTAATCAGGGTCGTAAATCCTCGTTACTTTAAGAAATAAATCTTCGATTTCAGCTTGTTTTGTAGGCGTGATTTGGTAATAATAATCTGCAGTGATTATAAAATCATGCGTAAACTTTTGAATAGCTGCGTAGCAAAATGTACACATTATATTATAATTACTCCATATTACTGTAATTAATTAATAACTACAAAACCAACTGTACCATCGACAGAATTTCTAAAAGATGTAGGCATTTACAACTCTGAATTAACGTCTTTTGGAAAATTAGAAAGAGACCGATAACTCTAAAATAGCAACCCAGATTATATGATTCCTTCGCGATTCATTTTTATTCCACCTCAACTGCCGTTCTGCGGGTTCATCGTGGTCGCGTGACCACAAAACAAAAGGAAAACGAACTCTAACGCGACGGTTGTTTGCGACTATCCCTAATGCAACCGGTAATCGACGGTTGTTCAGATCCGCCGGGCGGTTACCGCACATCGCGGGCTGGTTATATCTGTGTCTACCCGCGACATCCGGCTTCCACTCTGTATACAATCGAGATTGTATCGTAAAGAGCTCGTGCAGCGTCGGGACGCGGCGCAACGAGCTTGCTCAGCACTAAGTAATATAGGACAAACCCAGAGAAAAATAGCGAGCAGCCACGATTCACTCGGGTGTCGGAAAATTCAAAGTAGCAGAGTGACCCAACTTTTTCGTCGCTTCAACAACCCTATTCGTTGGTTCAACGAACAAATTAATACGCCTAACTACTTTAATCAATTCTTCAGCTGCCCAGCGAATCCTCGCGACTCGCAATTTTTCTCGGTGCACCGAGAGCTTGTGGACAATCGGGATGTGTAGTTTTGCCTCTCAATTTTGCCTTAGCGGACGGCTCGACACCGACGACGATCGCCCCGTCGCTCGGTGCGATCATCGACACCAACGTTTTTCACACCTCAGAACTTTCGCTTCCGTGCATAAAATACATTCGACTTCACATTTTCGGAGGAACGTCACACGAGTGGAATTCACGTCGCATGCGTGGCCCCGCGTGTTTCGGAACATTTGGCGCGTCGGACATGTTCGGTTGTGTCTCTCCTTGGTAAAAACAAAATCTGTGACGTTACGGCCGACGCGTGCTGGGCTCTGGTCGGGCATTGGCCAGGCCCCGATCAAGCCCTCGTCCTTGGCCAGGCCCTGGTCAGACTCTAGTCAGGCCCACGTCGGCCCTGCCAGGGCCCGATCTAGGCCTGACTTGGACCTGATGTAACGCTACAGACTTTCCACCAGGGCTCGCGCTCTCGCGGATTCTTATGACGGACCTGGTTATAGCCTCTTCTTCGCGTTGCCAACGAATCGGAAGCGTCGCGTGCGTCGCGACGATTTGGACAACCAAAAAGGCGTCTCGATGAGTTCTTCCGGACTTCGGCGATCCGTCGATTCGTAGCCTCGTTTAGACTGAGATGCCGCAGAAGCGGCTGAAGACAAACGCGATCGAAAAAATGTTGTAAAAGAAGAAAAAAATAATGCGTTGGAAGACTTAAGAATCATGCGGACGTTTTTTGGCAAACCTGATTTTTGCGCCGTGCAGGACTTCTGATTCGAAATGCGAATCGTCGGCAATCCCTCGAAATTTCGATTATCGCCAAACAGCGACGAGCTCGCCGAGGTGAGAGCCGCGTTCGATCCACTCGCTGCGTTGACTCCTCGTGCGCGGAGAACAGCCCTACGATCACTGGCGTTTAGCGTCGTTCCGCTTGAGACATTATCGGACTCGAAGCGTACGCCGCGCTTCCACTAAAGTGAGAACGAATGTAACGTTCATGTTACTCGCGCTTGCCATATAGCGTTACGACATTAAGATAAATTACCATTACGCGAGTAATAAGGTTTACCGTAACGTATATCCCTGTATCACGTAAGTTTTGTAGACAGACGACCGGATGGGGCGTGCGTGGATATGTAGAAAACAAAATTAATATATATGCAGGGTATAGCCTGCGGTATCCCGATCGAACGATTCTGTAGATGGGAAATGGACGTGTGGACGTTTCCGCGTAGGAAATATACACTAACGACTTTCAATTAAAACAAATTCTATTGTAATAACACACACTCACACTCACACACACACAGACACACACGCACACAACGGGGTGGGACACGAAAAATCGATTTTTTTTGTTTAGCAACCCCTGAATATTTATTACGACGAAAGAGGGAGCTTGGATTTTTTCGGAATTATAAAAATGTATTTAGAGGTGTTTCAAGGTCATTTAAGGTGAAATTATGTATTTTTCACATTATCGAGGGAATTGTACATTTTTTAAAAAGAATTATGAAAATATATGTATAGGTTTTCCAAGGTCATTTAAGGTGAAATTATGAATTTTACACATTGTTGAAGGATCTTGAATTTTTTTCAAGAACTGCAAAAATATAATTGGTGGTGTTCCAGGGTCATTTAAGATGAAATTGTGAGTTTAACACATTATGGACGGAACTTGAATTTTTTTAACGAGAGCCCTGGTAGAAAAGAATTATATAAATATTTTTAAAGGTGTTTGAAGGACACTTAAATTGAAAATGTATATTTTAGTCATTATTGCAATCTGTCTCTTGTAATTTAAATTATATTTATATAAATTGGACTGTACACATTTATCGCAAGCTTGTAAACAAAGTTTTCTAAAAACTACAATTAAAAAAAACCAGCGGTGCAGCTTGCGCTAGTCCTTTAAATATTATACTTTTTCTTCCAGGTGGCACAAAAAACATCCTCGCAATTTTGGTTACACGATTACAATATATTTTTCAATGCTATCCAATGAAAAAGTTGTGTTCCATAAAAATATGCAATTAGCAAACGCTACGTTGAATCCCCGAGTAAAAAGTGGTTTCATTTCAGTATGACACATAATTTTATCTTGAATGAATTTGGAGCAACTCTAAATATGTTTTTATAATTCTGAAAAAATGCTCCTTCTTTCATCGAAATAGAGACTCTCAGGGTGTGCCAAAAGAAAGAGAATCGATTTTTCGTGGACCACCTTAACACACAGACACAGACATACAAAAGCACGCGGTCTGTCTCTACGACCCTTGCGATACGAGGAATATGAAGACAATTTTTTCCAGTATAAAGTTGACGTTGTCAAATACTTTTGCCGCTTTCTCGAGGACTCTTCGTCATTCGTTCCAAGGCTGGCCAGCCCCCTTATGGGAAAACGACGGAAGCCAAAGATCCGTCGGATTGAAAAAAGGCGCTTTTGTCGTTGTCTTATTGTTTTCTTCTTCTTGAAACACGGACCAAGTATCCTATGAGTCGATTACTCGCTCGAAACGCCAGCGATAAGTGACGATCGACAAACGGAAAGTCTGATGAAAAAAAATTCTACGTTGTTCTTAAACTTCGCCGTTTCGGGCAAAAAAATAAATTAGTATCGTAGCTTACAAAAGGCCATCGCCGCGTTTAGAACACGACTGAGAACGAAACATATTGAATTCAATAGCCGATACGCGTAGTTATCGAGGCGCATTGATTAGGGTCTTCGAAATGTGATTTTATTTACACACAAAGTAGTGTCGTGAAAGTTGTTCGCTATAACAATACAGGATCGCGAAATGACCAAACAGTAGATAAAAATATGATTCGGACCAATTATCGTTTCATTCATGTTTTATTGTACGTATCAAGGGTGAATTATGTGCGTGAATTGTTGAAAAAAAAGAGAAAGAAAACTTATGACGTTTGGCTAAGCCTATTTCGTTGCAACGAGCGTTTTTTTAAAATTAATTATCATTGTAAGTCTTTCCAAACTAACTGAGATTAAGTGAGCGTCAATAATCAGTGGAAACGATGCAAAAAGAGAAAATAATCATTTCAATGTTTCACGCACAAACTGCGAAAGCGAGCGTGAGTAATGACCAAGTGTCGTCCATATGGTGACTTAGATGGGCGATTTTCTGGAAAATCGAAAATCATCATTAAACTCAATTGATGTTCTTTACGAATTTTCCAGGCGATTTTTTTTCTATTACCGGTTTTATCTGGCTGTCAATTATATTTATAGATGTGTCTGTCGACAAATGAATCGACAAACGATTTTTCTTTACTATAAATTACCAAAAAAATGTTTAAAATACTTTCTGAAACAACCGAGTTTCATTCATTGTGATGCAAATTTGGTGTAAAAAAATACTTTATTTTATTTTTAAAAAGTATTAAAAATAATGTTTAAAACAAATATTATTCAGTATGATTCAAAACTTATTATTTTTAAAATTCAGTAATAATTATGAAACATTTGAAGAAATTATTTTGCCACGAATTCTGATTCTTATTCGAGGCCCAAAAATCCATAATCGTACAATCACAAAACTATATCAATGACATTTTCATAGTGCCTAATTGGTACATTTGACCGCGTTTGTTGAAACACATCGGTATTTAAATAATCGACTATTTCAACATCAACATTTTTTGTCTTTCATCGCCCATCGTTAGTCACGCATTCGGAGACGATTAATCTTAGCTGTCGGAAAAGTCATTACTCGTGGCGCTCGGCTTTCTGATGTAGATTATCACGATGATACCACCATACCCGTGGGGCTGGCCACCAACATATTTGTAAATATACTCTCGAAAAAATTTCTATTCACTTTACCGAATAAATAAAAAATCATACTCTATATACACTACTGTTACCCATTATACATATATCACTATGATAAATTATAAATAATTTTTCCAAATCTATCCTCTTTACTGTCTTTACATCGTGAACGATACTCGTAGTGTGAAGTAATAAAAAATAATAATAAAAAATCAAAGATTTAACGACTACGTGACGAGATATCGTCAACCTGTCCAAACGCAATGTCCATCGTTAAACTTTTTTTTTTTCTCTTTTTTTATCATCGCAAAGAGGGACCGTTGCCGATATATCAGTCACTAATTAAATAAAACGCGATTCCTGCGGATAACTAGGATCTAGCGATAGTATTCAAAATAAAAAAGAAACCTTACAATAAATACGAAAAATGTCGAGAGGGCGATTATAACGTTGGTCTCAACCAGTCAAAATGTAGTCACTATGTTACCTAGGCACGTTTCTAAAGTTTACGATACATGTTATATACACGCCGTGTAAAACGTGAGGCGTTACCGGAATAATAGAAAATAACGACGAGTACGATAAATGTATTATTGCAGCTTTATTGCGAGACGTATATACGAATACGAGAACGGATCGGTTGAATGAAACGAAGATGCACATTGAATGAGTTTTGTACTGTCAGTGATACAAAAAAAAAGAAAATAATGTTGCCACTAGATAGTATGTGTATATACATTGTTGTGTTATTGCATAGTGAGTACATATTATACATTAGATATATGAGTATGAGTCGGCGTAGATATCGTAATAGCAGTGTACGACATGTTGATATCTGCTTTCTTGTTTTAGCCCCACATGCCAAAATGTTGACCTGGTTGTTTTTTTCTTTGATCCTGGTTTCTTCACGCAATTCTATTCCCTTTTGTCATGGACGTTTCGAAGGATCCCAACGATTAAAAAATATTTGGAGGTCGTTCCGAGGCCTCTGAATTGTTTGTTATTTATTGAATATCATCTTTGTATATTTTCATCCCAAGATATTGCAGACCTTACCGGGTATTATTTTTTTCACAGTAAAAACTTGCGGTTGTGTGCAAAGTTCATGAGGGAAATATTAATACTCAATGGTAGCTCGGGGATATTGAAAATTACTTTTAGTTCCAATTATCGATTTGAACAATTTAAAAAAAATGTCGTGATTCGGATAATTTAGGTAAAATCTAGAAACATGTTTCAAACTCGATTTGTTCTTATTATTTTCCACGTTTTGTTATTGTTTTCCAAGACCGATCATTTTTCACACACCGAGGACAAAAAATTTGAAATACTCTGTTCGTCGACCGCATATGGGGCGTTCCATGCCGACTCGACCTGG
Source organism: Pimpla rufipes (assembly GCA_963932165.1). Classification (NCBI taxonomy): domain Eukaryota; kingdom Metazoa; phylum Arthropoda; class Insecta; order Hymenoptera; family Ichneumonidae; genus Pimpla; species Pimpla rufipes. The sequence goes on from OZ010638.1 coordinate 9,027,184, forward strand.
GTCTGACCCTTCGAATTGGACGCGCAATTTTTTATACGACTGACATCTCATAAAAGCAATCAATTTATTTTATTTTTTAATATCTACGACTTCTGAAAAGAAAAATATTGATCGTCAAATCTAAAAAATCAGAAACAATTATCAAAAATTATGCGCTGCATGTACACATTTTTTCTATCTTTTTCGAAAGAAATTCGAACAACTCGCAGATAATCAGAAAAATTTCTAATTTTTTTTTTATGATTGCGGGTCGAATCCGAAGGGTCAAGGATCCGACCCAGGTCGAATCTGTGTGAAAAGTTCCAATTATTTTGAGCTGTTTTTATCGCACCACGAAAAAATCGAATTCCAGGCCGAGACTGAGCATAAAAATACACAGATGAAAAAATGGTCACCCCAAGTCGCCCTGTTCACGAAGGGTGACACGACCGGACACCCTTGCGATGTGTGCGTCGTTGCGTGTCCACGCATGTGCAACTCGTAAAACCATATATGTATATATACATGCATACATATATTTTCCTCGATTGTAAATAGAGTACATCGCGGATCGCGACTTGGCACACATGCTGGGATGAAAATCGGGACTGTCGTCTCTCGTCCTAGGCGACTAGGAAGTCCTTAATTAACGACTGAAAACGGAGTAAAAATTCGAATGGCGTTTGTGAACAATTGACAAAATTGACGCAAATTGTACATTGTTTGTCCCATGTTTGTCAAAGAAAAAAATTAAACAATTGAAAATATTAATAATTACAAAAATATTATTGATATTAATATTTTTTAAAATATTAATTATGTGGGGAAATAATGAGCGTTGCTCGATTCTCGCGACGACTTTAAGCAGCCGGATGCGAACTTGTTGCATTCATTGGAAGAGTTTGTGTCCCTAAATTGAACCTAAAATAAAAAATACAAAATACATAAAAATTAGAAAAGTGGCGGCTAATAATCCGAGAGACACGAAAAGTTTGCTATTTATTGTTACACCAGTCCTGAGAAATAAGTTTGAATGTGCGGAAAAAATGGTTAAAATTATGTTAATACAAAATCAAGACTTCTTCCAGCATTCTTGAGTTATCCTGACACAACTAATAAAAAAAAGATGCTTTGCGAAATGAACATCGCGTAAAAATCTGACAAACATAAAAAATGCGTATGTTTTTTCGATTGTTCGTGAACTGTATTTGAATTTTTACCCCATTTAGAGCCGAAAAAGCCATTCCTACGATTTTTTTCGCGATATAATTAACGACTTTTTCTTTTCTTTTCTTACAAGGCAATGGTCACAGTTCCTAATCAAGTTCTGATCGATAGACGAATCCTGGAGTCGTTACTTTGCGAGACCGCAATCACAATAGCAAACCGTTGTTGAATACACCACGATTAACGAGGAGGAAACGAGTTAAAATTTATATTTTTCACTGTTAAATATTTCAGACTTGTCGTTTGATCGTCATTGAAGTTGTTGCAAAATCTCTGTTGAAACCGGACCGCGGGAGAGTCGGGCGGTGTACGCCGCACCGGAAGTCGTCCACGCAGGCACAAAATCGCTCGCGCACTGCCGAGGATTGTTCTCGCTGATTGATTTGCTCTTCCCTCAGCGCGAAAAATCATCTTCCCGGCATTCTGCCGTACCGAATTCCCGAACATATTAGCGATGTCCTCTGTTGTTTTTTTTTTCACCCCGCTGCTTCATGTGTCTCAGTGCTCCAACGTTTCAAACACACACAGATCGCATCCTTTAGTCTGTATGAAAATATATGTTACACCGACATAACAACGAATTTAACCTATGTATCTTTATAAAATGCACGTATATATGGGGCGTTTCGTGGCTCGTCGACGGGGTTGACGATTTTTTTCATTTTTTTCCCTTTTGGGATTTTGTAAGGCAACATGGAACAGGCCACTAGATTTTTTTCGGATCTTTTCGAAGATTTCATAGTTACTCAAAATTTGAATTTTCCAAACAGTAAGTCAACAATTATTTAAAGATTCCTGCAGTAAACTCTGGCTTAAAAAATTGAAAGTGGTACCAAAATGGGCAGCAGCCTATAATATGAAAAATGGGAAAAAGTCGTTGATTTTCTGTAGGTTTTTTTTATTCAAAGATTTGTGTTCTAATAATTTCACAAAACTCAATTCTCAAAGACTAAGTCAACATTTAAAAAAATCTTACAGTAAGTTCTGGGTTGAAAAAACTGGAGACTGGTACGAAAATGGATGGCAGCCTAAAATAGCAGCCAAAACAATGTGCAAGGTTCAAATTTAATTTTTTTTATTTACTGTTATCCTGGGTTGTCCCAAAGATATCGTTTGTAGACATCGAAATGACTATAACAATTTTTGAAAAACATCCCATTGACGTATTTTTTGAGAAATTCATGTTTTGAATTGGTCTTTTGAGAAATTCAAGTTTTATGAAAAAAATACACTTTGAAAAAAAAAATTGATTAAATTTGAAGAGGACAGTTTTATATCGCCCTACAAATTTTCCTTCCAAAAGAAAAGAAATGCAGATCACGACACCGTCGATAATTCGTGGAGCGCCCCGTACACATGTCTGCATCTAAATATGTACAGAAATGCACATAGTGCATCTCCGTTTTTGTAACAATGCATCTCGTTGGACTGGCCGATAATAATGTAGTGCGTTCGTGCGGGATACGGACATAATCCGTCAGCTCTCGATAAAAAAAATCCACATAATATATGCATATAATAAACAAATCCTCGAAATAGTTCGCCACACCCTGCAGCACCCCGTAAACTGCTGGCCGTCCGGCAAAACCGACAAAGTGATTGTAAAAAAGAAATAATTTTTTTTTTAAGTATATAATAAATGTTAATAAAAATAATTGAGGGCTGGCGCGTCTTGTCCGGCGGGGTCGCCGATCCTCACGAACGCGCGAGGAATGGAAAGTGCGAGGAAACTTCACCATTGCCCATTGTAACATTTGTATTCGTTGCGATATGTTATATTATACACCTGATCAGATCAGACGAAAATGTGTGTATGACGAAATGCGGTAGAATCGTGTTTTACGCCTACATTGATTATTGATATATATACATAATATATATATATATATTTGATTATTGAAAAATCCCTGCTCGCTATTTGCAAGCGTTGACGACGGACGTGAGTATTGTTGAGGATTCCGCACCGGGAGCGCAGGGGAAAAAAACTATATCCGCTCCCGATGTAATTACATAATATACGAAATAATAATTCGCTGCTGCGCAAAAAGGGAGACAGGGAGAAAAAACGTGTTAATTGTTGCTGTGAAGTCTCGCGAGTCAACGCGAGTCCCGAGACGTAGGAGGCGCCGCTGTGGAATAATAGAGTTCCCGACCGGCATTGTCGGGATCGCGGTGGCCAAATGTTGAGCATTATTATTATTATTATTATTATTATTACTATTACTATTATTATTATTAATATCATTATCATTATTATCAACGGGTTGAGAATATGAAACGGCGGACGTCTAAATGAATCAATTAATTGTAATTGAATCGAAAGTGCAAAATATACATACATTAAATGTTGACACGTATTCGTTATTTGTCGTATAAGTGTATATAAATTCATTCAGTTCTATGACCCCCGATCACCTTCGCTCTTGAGCTGTCCGCTGTCCTTAAGAGGCAGTGATACACCGGTGGGAACTTCGACGACGTCGGTAATGTAGGGTTCTGTAATCCTAGTTAAAATGAATTTTTTTTTTAATTTCGAAACGCCAAAAGCTTATGCCCTTTTTGCCATCATTGTCTATTTGTGTTTCAAATTTCATCGCGATCCGTCGCACCGTTTCGGAGAAAACACGTTTCAAAGTTCTGAAGCGATGAGGGGGGCGTGGGCGCGGGGGTCGCGGGGAGGGGGGGAGTATCACTGCCTCTTAAGAGGCAGTGATACACCGGTGGGAACTTCGACGACGTCGGTAATGTAGGGTTCTGTAATCCTAGTTAAAATGAATTTTTTTTAAATTTCGAAACGCCAAAAGCTTATGCCCTTTTTGCCATCATTGTCTATTTGTGTTTCAAATTTCATCGCGATCCGTCGCACCATTTCGGAGAAAACACGTTTCAAAGTTCTGAAGCGATGAGGGGGGTGCGGGCGCGGGGGTCGCGGGGGGGAGGGGAGTATCACTGCCTCTTAAGAGGCAGTGATACACTTAAGAGGCAGTGATACACCGGTGGGAACTTCGACGACGTCGGTAATGTAGGGTTCTGTAATCCTAGTTAAAATGAATTTTTTTTAAATTTCGAAACGCCAAAAGCTTATGCCCTTTTTGCCATCATTGTCTATTTGTGTTTCAAATTTCATCGCGATCCGTCGCACCATTTCGGAGAAAACACGTTTCAAAGTTCTGAAGCGATGAGGGGGGTGCGGGCGCGGGGGTCGCGGGGGGGAGGGGAGTATCACTGCCTCTTAAGAGGCAGTGATACACCGGTGGGAACTTCGACGACGTCGGTAATGTAGGGTTCTGTAATCCTAGTTAAAATGATTTTTTTTTTGGAATTTCGAAACGCCAAAAGCTTATGCCCTTTTTGCCATCATTGTCTATTTATGTTTCAAATTTCATCGCGATCCGACGCACCGTTTCGGAGAAAACACGTTTCAAAGTTCTGAAGCGACGAGGGGGGCGTGGGCGCGGGGGTCGCGGGGGGGAGGGGAGTATCACTGCCTCTTAAGGGCGCCAGCCACCAAAAGATGGCCCTAAATAATCTCAACCGATGCAACTCGGCCAATAGCTCGGTTTAATAACGACAGCGGAATAACTGAAGCGGCATTATCCCACTAGCTCAGTGCGTTACCGGTAGAGGGGCGGGGCCGAATCACGACAACAATAATAACTCAAGAGATAATAAAAAATGGTTACCAATTTATTAATGACAATTGAAAACGGATCGGTGATTTAAGATTTGATCAATGGTGAATTCTGAATAATAGTTTCCATAATAACAAACTTGACTTCGGCAATTGATTTGACAAAAACGATAGCAATAATAATTTACAATTTCAAGTTAAACAAAACAACAATACGAAATTATTCGGTCAGATCGATTAACAAAATTCTGCAAGGCCGAAACGACAGCCTGCACCCACGTCGGTATCACGTGGCTCGAGACGAATATTCTTAAATTAGAGTTCTAGTAAATCGCTAAATTTTCTCCTCGGACTCTGCTTACGATGGCAATACTAAAACGCCGGGCGTTCCCTTGGAAATCGTTCCACCGGCACGAACAGCACAAAGTCCGAGGAGACGCGATTATGATAAACGAAAATTTCACTAGCTCTAATTTCACACGAATAAACAATTTACCTACGCTCGTCTGCCACATTTTAATCTTCGGTGCGGATTGTATTTTAATTGCCGATGCTTATGGGGTTCGATGGACAATAATTGTTACGGAAAAATATAATGATGGTAAATTAAATGAAGCTGATATTATTCGGTGTTACAGTGAGCCGCAAAATGAATTAAATAATTTTTCTGAGGGCTGTGAATATGACAGAGAACGGAAAACTATTTTTTAAATGATACAACCGAGATTCCTACCGTCGGACAATGCTAAAAATGATTAATCATTGATCTGCGCAATTTATAGCTGTCAGAAAAATAATACAATTCGTCAGAGAATAAAAAGGGGTTTTAATTGTCGAAAATAAAATTCATTTGTTTAAAAACCCTCACAGAAATTTCGGCGGTTCTGAAATTTCATTAACGGACTAAAATTGGTTCGGTGAAAGTTGTAGCAATCGGCACAATTCTGTATCCAATTTAATAACGATAAAGACTGTAATAATAACGGCAATAATAATAATGAAATTAATGGTCCGAAAAACTATAACGAAAAATCTAAAAACAAAAGGTTTCAATAATTTGTGCAACTAAATCCTAAAGATCCTAACGCAAATTTGATTGGCAGACGACAACAATTACCCTAATTAATCTAACGGAATGGACTCCCCGCGACAGCAGTGACTCTTCCAGGGCCTTATTCTAATATTCCCCAAACAATTTCACAAATAATAATTAACACGAATTTACTCAAATACAATTTACAAAATGAAATATCGACAACAAATTTCGCAGCTCCGTGAACAACAAAAGAGCCCGACGTACGAGTACTCACGGCCCTCACTGGCGCTGATTCCTGAAGTTCCTTAATGTCCTTTTTCCTGAAGTTCGGCAGCCGATCGGAATTGCACTTTGACTCGACAACTTAATTTACTGAGACACGTCCGCCGTCGATCACAGCCTGTCACGAAGAGTGCCGTAGATCTAGGCCCTTCCGATGATCTGGACGAATGATCCCCACTCCGGTGGGCTAATTTCCGTAATTAACCGGTGTGTGTCGATCGTGCTCTCGATTAATCGCCCTTGCGTCGCTTCCCCACACCTTGCTGCGGCCTTCTTTACGTCATGAAAATCTGCCTGCGATTTTCGTATTCCCGATCGTTACCGGAGTGTCGACTGACTGACTACCGGCGTAGCTGTTGTTCCCGGATGCAGGAAAATGACGAAAACGCTGACAGCTTAATTTCGCCCCGCCACAGCCCACAGTGACGGTGATTCCCAGGGTTTAACATAGCCCTGGAGCCGATACTGAATTTCACCCGGTGATCTTCACCATCTAACGTAGCAGACTGTGCCCTAAAGTTAGACGAAGCAGCATGCCTCAGCCTTGAATACTTACTGACGACAGCCCCTGCCTCAATTTTTGGACTCTCACGACAAGGTGGACAATCTCGCCGCGAAATACAACCTGCGATTAGCGTCCACTCCAACCAGCGGGTGAGGTCCTCATAAACTGATGCCCCTCGGGATCCTCAGTTCCTCAGAGCCGGTGTTCATCCCGGTGACTGGATAACACCCCCGACAGCGACGACATGAGCGATGAATTTTTTGTAAATTCTTCAAAATGGTACTCAAAATAATTTGCCAGTGAGGAGCCGGAAAATAAAAGAAAACAACGGAAACTGACGGTGAAAAACTACGAAATAACGGTGAAAACTAACCCAAAAATGCTATCTTAACCCTCCGTGTGCAAACTGGGTCTTTTAAGGAACAGTCTAAATTTCGAACTGAAATTTCTGTCCAACGAATGAAGTACGGGCTTCGACTTCCCCTCCTAAAAAAATCTATTTGGTAGTGTGGACAAAAGACTCCAGTGGCACCCGGATTTAGCCAATAGCAGGCAAACGCCAGTCTGTGCAAGTCGCGACTGTTCCCTCAAAGGGTATGTTGAGGGAACATGTGAACATCTCAACGAAGAGTATGTTGAGGGAGCATGTACACACGGCGTCGGTGTTTTGATAGGTAAACGGATGCAGTTTTTTTGCTTTTTTCATCGTTTTTCGGTGTTTTCAGGACTAAAATACATGTTTCTTGTAATTTTATGCTTTTTCTGACCATTTTCATTGAATTTTTTTTTATGTTGAAAAAAATATATTTTACATTTTTTACTTATTCTTCCGCCATGTTCCAATATCTTGATTGAAAATAAATTTGTATTACATTATTTTAGTGTCTGACATTGGTTTTGTGTCGGATAAGTATCGTTTAGTGTACTTACCTGCCTGACTTCGTAAAATATTCCCCACTTTCAGGTATTGAAATAATTCAACTTTTCAAAGCCCGCCCCAATGACCCGATATTCATTTGAAAGCTCATTGTCTAAACTACAAAACCCTATAACAGTTTTTTTTTATTCACATTTGTTTATAGTGAAGTTATTAATTTTTTAACAAAAACTCGTTTTGTCCCCATTTTCGACTACAAGTCAACTTTTGTTAACAATAGTTATAAACTTTTGACTTCGGGAACTTCTGGGTCGTGTAATATACACTTCGAGGAGTATCCCCGAATTTTTTCAGATTTTTTGAAAGCTTAGAACATTTTGAAAACTCAACTGTTCCCTGAAAGACCCAGTGTACACACCGTGTATGGAAAAATATAGTTTACACACGGAGGGTTAAAACTAAATTAAAAATAAATTCTTAAATCTAAATGCCCCTGGAAGAGCTCGTTAGCGGACGTAACGGTGTTTTTAGGCCTCAAGTCGGGTCTCGACGGCAATTGTAAGGGGGGGAAAATTCACCACGTTACAATAGGATACGCTAAGGATAGGCATTAACTTCCCAACCTGCGTATAATGGTCGCTTTCACGTGCTAGTATCGCGACACACTATTGTTTGATTCAACTTGATTTTTTTCTGAGTGCAGCCATCAAAATCTTGCAGTAAACGCGCGAGCCCTTCGGCAATTTAATTCCATCTTTCAGGTAAAATGAAGGGCGAAAAACGCAATTCCAAGAAATTAGAAAAAATTCTCATAAAAATGCATACTTATTCAGAAAAATTAATTAATCATTTTCATTAAAAAAAAAATACAGAAGTTGGCGGGTAATTTGTTGAAAAATTGATTTTTCATTACTTTTTTAATAACATTTTTATATTATTATTATTATTATGCAAAATCAGTCTTTGCAGCATCTTCCATATGTCTAATTTTGTTCAGATTTTTATGTAATTGAGAAGTGTTCGAAATTCGCTGAGAATCCCATGTTTAGCCGAAGTGTACCGAGGCGACTATGTTAATTCGTTGAAGCAGATGCTGAAAATGAGAAACTTCTTCAGTTGATTCGAAATATAGTAGAACCCCGATTAACCGGGATGCTCGGGTCCGAAGAATTCCCAGATGATCCAAATCCCGGTTAATCCGAACTAAAGAGGAAGAGTGCATAAATCAATAATGACTAAACACATAAGATTTCTTACAAGTTACTCTTAATTATTGCATAGTATAAACAAGTATATAAAGCTTTCAGTGCTTTTTTTAATAACGTTAAGTAAACTACGCTCTTTTTTCGAAGTACTCAGTGACCTTCGTTTGTATTCTTGCACTTTCTTCGCTTCTCGTGATGCCCGGTTAATCCGACCTCGGTTAATCGGGTTCTACTGTAGTATCTACTATGAAGTTCATTTCGTTCGCGCGTTTACCTATTTAGTATATCGCCAGCGAGCTCACGATTGCAGCTAGACGGAGAAACCCTGCACCAGGATTCAGGAATGACGCGAAGAACGTGGCCAATATCGGAGACCTTTTTTACCCCGTTTCAGGGTGCCCGAATCGCCTTCGCTCAATAAGTTCTCAGACCAGTCGCTCGACGATGGTCTGTCCCTGAGCTGATAATTCGACGGTCTCGACATCGGTGGGTTTTCATAATCCATCATCGATTGCCCCACGAAGAACTTCATGGTTTTCTTTGGCTTTATCCACGCATCAATCGACCCCGATGGAGATTCCAGCTGCGCCGTGTCCAGCCAATGTTTTCCTTGTAGAATCTCCTTCTTGCTCAATGTCACCCTGCAACGGAGTGTTCTGATGCTGAGCATGTGAAATCCCTTCTACCCCCCCCCCCCCCTTCCCTTCTCATTATGGTTTCAATCGTTAATAAAAAACTGTAACATACTTTTTTCACGCTTACTTGTATCTTACAGCTTCAAGAAGAAATTCATTGAATGCGGATATCACCAGTGCATTCGATGAATTTCTTCTTCAAGCTGTAAAATGCCATGAAGCGCGAATAAAGTTTATTACAGTTTTCATTACCGACTACAGTATTTCACACATATGATCGAATAGAAATCTCCCTTACCGCGGGGTTCAATTGGTATCAACGCGTGTAAATTACCGACCACGATATTTTTTATTTTTTACACCCCCCTCACCCCGCCGACAATCCGTTCCGGGCTCAATCGGTATGAGAAACTCTAATCAACTTTTCCTACACATTCTGATTTTTACATTTTTCAAGACGAGTTTGATCGAGTACGGATATATTACTAGAGCACTGAGCAGTTGATGAAATGCGTGAAAAAAGTTGATTACAGTTTTTATTACTTACTTTTGTGAAATATCGCAGTCGGTAATAAAAACTGTAATCAACTTTTTTCATATTCACAATCTGTGAATTTGATATTTTTGTTTGTACATATCCGAGAATAATTGTGGTTTATGTTAGAAGAAAAATGAAAAGGAAACGAAAGTTAGGTTACTTACGCTCTGGCTGTACCCTCGGGAGGATTTTCGAGATTTTCCGTCAACTCCATCCCGTTCTAATCTCTGGATTCGCCGAAGTTACGTAAAATCAAAACTGTTGGACTTGTTGAACAATTAATTTTTTCGTGATATCAAAACGTTGAAACAAAACTGCTTTTGCAGTAGTCTAACGGGTCTGACGTTCAACATTGAATGGACTTCATAAAATGAAGGGGATTCACGGCAGACTATCAAGTGCCCGAATGCATTATTAGGTACTTCCCACTGTAGTTTACTCTCGCAAAACGTCTTCGCTGACCAGGGGTGGGGTCCTGAGTTTACGATAACGATACGGTAAGGCCTCGCCGGCCAATCACGGGTCAAGCACAAAGGAATGCTGATTCGTGATTGGCTGCTGTAAGTGTGCATTTCTTTGTGCTTGATCCATGATTGGCCGGCGAGGCCTTACCGTATCGTTATCGTTGTGATGTACGGTTGCCTTTACATCGAACGAACTGTCGATAGTCGAACCCGCGAACCCCGCGAATCGCGCAAAACGTGGATTAATTCAAACATAGATGCTGAGGATAGAAAACGAGTAGATATTTTAAAGATAGAAATGGTCACACGAGAACGTAGGGTGCGCAGAGAGAAGAGCTCTCTCTTTTACGACGCTGGAGAAACTCATCGGGACTCGGGGACCACCGGATGAAGACAATTCAAGGAGTCCTCAACTCGACAAACAACAGACGCACCACCAACGAAGAGTGTACGTGACTTTTGCCCGAAAAGTCGCAACTCAAGTGGGCAACACGTGGTGACCAACAGGCTTCGGTCGGCGTCGATCCGCCGATCGACGCCGTGCGCACCAAGCCGGACGGACGCGCTTTTCCCGCTTCGACCAGGGAGACGGGAGTGGCCAACAACCCTTGGAGAAGGAGAACCGACGCCACTACGACGACCAACGATTGGCCAGCGTTCATCCCGGAGAGATGAACCATCCCCATCCACCGACGCATCGGAGATCTCGCTGAAACTCAACTTCAAAACATTATTCAGAATATCTTCAACTGTTGTACGGCACACTCGTTCCTCCTCTTGTACTTGTGTACTACGGAATTTTCAATATATATAGCAAACAGTTACTTTTACTTTCACTATTAAATTCAGTTTTATCTTTATTTCAAACTCCCTCGACATTCCCGCGCCTCCGAGCCGAATACTTCAGTGTTCCACGGGCGAAACGTTCCTTCGCGCCATCCCGCGTACGAATAGAACATTAATCATAAATTACCGGAATCTGGAACATCACACTTTACATTCGAAAAATCTCGAGCGTGAGATCTCGGTGAGATTTCAAGAATGTCGGTCCAGCCGTTTCGTTCGACAATCTAGGGAATCTCGAATGAAACCGAGCTCGAACGAACTCGAGAATTGAGGGCCCCAGGAGTGGCTAACAACCGTTGGAGAAGGAGAACCGACGCCTCCACGACGACCAACGGTTGGGTAGCGTTCATCTCGGAGGGATGAACCACCCCGATCCACCGACGCATCGCAGATCTCGCCGAAACTCATCTTCGAAATGTTGCAGAGAACATCTTCAACTGTTGTACGGAACACTCGTTCCTTCTCTTGTATTTGTGCACTTCGACATTTTCAATATATTTAACTAACAGCTGCTTTTACTTTCAATAGTAAATTCAGTTGTATCTTCATTTCAAAATCGTTCAACATTCCCGCGCCTTCGAGTCGAACACTTAAGTGTTCCACGGACGAAACGTTCCTTCGCACCATCTCGCGTGCGAATAATTAATTAATCTTAAATTACCGAAAACCAGAACATTACTGATGTGAAATTGTAACATGACCACCGTGTGACCGTCGTGTGACTGTCACAGAAACATCATATGTCGGATGCAATACTAACGTACATGACGAAAACAACCAATCTACAAATGGTGTGATCGAAAAACGTGACCGGAAAAATCGTGACGGTTATTTCCGATCTATATAGACGTCCCTGTCAGGCTGGCTTTGTCAGGTGATGAAAATAAAAGTAACCGTTATTTTTGCATAGAAAATTATGCAAGACCAAATGGACAGACTATCAAGTGCCCGAATGCATTTTTAGGTATTTCTCATTACCGCCTCTTTCACAAAACGCCCCTCGCTGTCGCTGATCAGCGTAGCGTACGACAGCCAATGATGCATCAGTAGAACGGAATGCTGCATCCGTGATTTGCTGTTGTAAGTTGCGTTGATCAGCGAAAGCGAGGGAAGTTTTGTGAAAGTAGCTACAATGGGAAGTACCTACAAATGCATTCGGACACCTGATAGTCTACCGCGGAATGAACCACAGTGCTTTGTACGTACACAGTAAAAACAGTTATCGATCATAAAATGGTAAGTTCGCAGTCAATCGGCGAAATTCTTAACAATACATGAAATGTCTGGAAGTTTGAAGCAAAATTTTCGATCAGAAAACAACATCTTTGTCACAAATCTCTGTCATACTAAATTCACCGTGAGATAACCTTCGCCGCGCGGCCGCGGAGATTTTTTCCTTGCGCCTTAATTTTGCTGTAAAAAACGATAAACTCGATTAATGGGCCGAAGAGCTTTTACGCCTAAACTGTACGAACCAGGACCTGAATGCGCGGTTTCAATTTATTACAGTGTGTACGATAATGAAAGAACACCAAATCTTTTGATTGGGGTACCAATGATTAACGAGAGTTTCCGCATCAATTAAGACCTTATTCCGCAAAATCGGTTAAGAATTATCTGTTTTATCGACCATAAACGCTAGTCCGTATCACGATATCCAATCCGGACTACCGGAAGTTCAAGATTTTAGATTTTTGCGGAAACTAGAGACCACCAAATGTTTTAATTATGATATTCTCGACCACCAAACGATTACGCATCGATTAGTCACCTACTGAAACAAATTCGTAAAAAAAAAAAAAAAAAATCGTCTAACTTGACGGGTTAATTTTGATTAATTAATTAAAAAAGAACGCTAAATAACCACTAAATGTTCTAATTAGGCCACCAATGACCACCAATCGACCACCAATCGATAGCCCTAATTGAAAATTATATTTATGCAAATTTTCGGCTAACTTTATGTAGGTGGAACACTGAAGTGTTCGGCTCGGTGGCGCGGGAATGTTGCAGGATTTAAAAATGAAGATACAACTGAATTTAATATTCCTCTCTTAGAAAGGACATGGCACATCGAAGTCGAAATAGTGAAGCCGACTTTCGAGCGTTCCTATTGGTCGGTGGCGGCTTCGATATAAATCGATTCGGACTGTCATGCCCGCTGCAGTCACGCGCGCGTTTTGAATGGCAGTATTGGCCACAAGAAAAGATAAATGAAAAGCAAAGAGTGCAAGCGAAGCGAGCACGTTGTTGCTAGTGAAAGTAAAAGCAACTGTTAGTTAAATATATTGAAAATTCCGAAGTGCACAAATACAAGAGGAGGACCGAGTGTTCCGTACAACAGTTGAAGATATTCTGCGCAACTTTTCGAAGACGAGTTTCGGCGATATCTGCGATGCGTCGGTGGATGGGGGTGGTTCATCCGTCCGGGATGAATGCTGGCCAATCGTTGGTCGTCGTGGTGGCGTCGGTTCTCCTTCTCCAAGGGTTGTTGGCCACTCCTGTCTCCCTGGTTGTAGCGGGAAAAGCGCGTCTGGGGCCCAATTCTCGAGTTCGCTCGAGATTCGGTCGAGCGCTCGAGATGTTCGAATGATCGACTCGAACGAAACGAAAAAATGGTATTCACGAGTTCGATCGAAATGGCTTTCGAGCGGCATCTCGTATGAAACTTGCATGCGGTAGTGCCAAGTCGCTCAGTTCACTTATAAGCCAATGAACAGCCCAGCCTAATAGAAAATAGCTGTTTTAGAAAACGCGCAGTTTTTTAAATAATAGAATCGTATGAATTATATTAACTATTGATTTTGAGATAGGCACTTCCTGTATTATTCACGTTGTTTGTCTTCAAAGTCAATCACATTTTTTATGCATGATATTCAAAAATAATTGTATACTATAATTGTACGTTATTTACGATTTATCATTGAATCCATAAATTATTTTGATTGTTTCCAGTTTGTATTTATTATTTCATGCATAACTAAAGTACATAAATTCGGGGTTTGAGATTTATGCAAACACAAAATAGGAAAGGATTATAATACATTACAAATGAATTGTCTTTTTGTGTCTGTTTCATGCCTAGTGTTAAACAATTAATTGAATGAAGATGTCATTTATACAATTTTTAAAAGATCAAGTTTTTATCTACATTCATTTATAAATGTTCAATAATAGTTAACATTTATGTTTTCAAATGAACAAAATCTGTCAAGGGTTTGTCGAGACGTTTACCAATGCCCACAACACATGACATGCAACATATCAAGAGATGCGGTAGCGTACCGACGCCAATTTCCTCTATATAACAGCAGAAACATAACCTCAAACTGTAAAATTTTCACTTTTTACTGTGTTCTTTCCTTCGAGATTCGAATCTCGAGTGCTACAGACCACTCGTGCTTTACATTCGAAAAATCTCGAGCGTGAGATCTCGGTGAGATTTCAAGAATGTCGGTCCAGCCGTTTCGTTCGACAATCTAGGGAATCTCGAATGAAACCGAGCTCGAACGAACTCGAGAATTGAGCCCCTGTCGATCGGCGGATCGGCGCCGACCGGAGCCTGTCGGTCACCACGTGTTGCCCACTTAAGTTCCGACTTTTCGGGCAAAAGTCACGTACACCCTTCGTTGGTGATGCGCGTCTGGTGTTTGTTGAGTTGAGGATTCCTTGAATTGTCTTCATCCGGTGGTCCGCGAGTCTCGATGAGTTTCTCCAGCGTCATAAAAGAAATATCCACTCGTTTTCTATTCTCAACATCTACGTTTGAATTAATCCACGATTCGCGGGGTTCGCGGGTTCGACTATCGATTGTCCGTTCAATGTAAACGCAAACTTACGTAAGACGGACCGTACAATACAAACTACAAACCAAGGAAATCCGACAATTGACAATCGCTCCACAAACACGTGGTGTGCATCGGAGACTTAGGTGTCGCAAAACGCCGCAACATCGAGTCGAGATTTACGTTGACCGACAGACTTTTGCGAAAGCGATTTTGGTTTCACGTCACCTCGGCGAATTCAGAGATTCAGTGATATGGAGTTGATGGAAGATCTCGAAAATCCTCCCGAGGGCACAGCCAGAGTGTAAGATCGATGACCTAACCTCACTTTTATTTTCTTTTCATTTCTTTTGTAACAATTCCACAATTATTCTCGGACATGTAATAACGAAAATCTCAAATCCACAGACTATGTTGTCGGTGCGGAATCGTTATAGAGCCGAACCCGGCGAATATGTGCGTCGCCTGTCTACGCTCTGAAGTCGACATCACAGAGGGAATTCCGAAACAGGCAACTTTGCACTTCTGCAGAGGCTGCGAGAGGTACGAAAAAAATTGATAAAATTGTTCAATATTGGCACCAACTGTTTGAGTGGTTTTTAGGAAATTTCTTGCGATGTTCGTTGGTCGCTCATTAAGTTACATTGTGATTGTCAGGTATCTACAGCCACCTTTGGAATAGATGGACGCATTTTTGAATATTTAATTCAATTAAATTTATTAACAGATCACTAATTTCTAATTACAATAGTTGTTTTGATATGGAATAACAACTTGAAAATTTCAGATTATGAACAAAATACAAGAAACAAAAAATAAGTACATGTTTAAATATATCAATAAACAAAACTTAATGCGTACCTATTGCATACAAATACTTAGCCTAATATCATAATATTATTATTATTATTATTATTATTACTTGAGCACTTGTCCATAATGAAGGTTTTTATTGCAAACTTGACCACAGAACGCACTGAATGGTGCTCCCATAAAATTGAATGACGTCCAATTGAGCAAGGAACATTGAATGACACAGTACTAATTAAGAATGTTGAAGAAACGAGCCCACGTACAATTTTAATTAATAGCAAACATCGTTCAGCATTCTTACAGAATGTATTTCCATTACTGCTGAAATGTGTGCATAATCATGATTGTCATATGTCATGGGGGTACTGCAATGGTATGCAAGTAGTTGCATTGCCACAAATCGATATTTATTTATTTATTTACTTAAAATTCACGTTATTCAATCCCTTTGTACAGAAGAATTAAAGGCGAGGGGTTGCTGCTCAGCTCAAGCGTGCTCCAAAATTATAAAAATAAAAATCCAAATAATTCTGAGTAAAACGATAACAAAAATAAAGATACATATATACCGGTGTAACATATCGTATTAACAATCTAAATTATAGTAGCATAAACCTAATGTCTTAATTCCAGTATTATATTAATTCTATAATATGCACTGGACAGTAGTTTTAAACGCAGAAGGGGAATCATTCAAAAGATTTAAAGCCGCACTGTAGAGATTTCCGAGCCGAGTTATTTGTGCCAGCCAGTAGTTTTGGGCATAATTAGTTCTGGCAAATGCAACCGCAAAAATATTCGCTGCTCGCAGGCGATGCTGAGGCACATATGGCGAGATCAACGCTAGAACATTCGCACAATCGATAACCGCATTTACGATTTTCTTAAGAAAAATAAGGTCAGCACAAGATCTCCTCGTTGCTAGTGGATGAATGCTTAGAAGCATTGAGATTTTCGTGCAGTCATGAGAGAAACGGTCCAATGGGCAATGAAGTTGTGCGGCAGACTGGCGGAATTTGCGCTGCCACAAATGTTTAGAAAGCCGTATAAATAATTGATGCCAACAACGAAAGATTTTATTTTAGTTGCTTGTAATGATTTTGCGTTTCATTAGGTATTTGCAGCCACCTGCGGAATGGGTGCACGCGTCTTTGGAATCGCGCGAGCTTCTTTCTCTCTGTCTGAAGAAACTGCGGGGTCTTCAACGCGTGAAGCTCATAGACGCCGGTTTTGTCTGGACGGAGCCGCACTCCAAACGACTAAGGGTACGATGAGCAAAGATCTACGTTAGGTCGACGCGTGAAAAAGAAACCTTCATTTTATTGTTCCTGATTCGATGTACAGGTGAAACTTACGGTACATGCGCAAGTCGTGGGTGGCGCCGTGCTGCAGCAGGTTTTTATCGTCGAATTCATCATCAATCACCAGATGTGCGACGATTGTCATCGCACCGAAGCCAAGGATTACTGGCGCGCTTCTGTGAGTATGAACTCTTTGAAACTCAATTGAAACTCTTAAAAAAAAACAACCTTTCTTCTGCGAAGAAGGAAAAGGGGACTTAAAAAGTAGTCCTAACGATACAGACCCGAACTAATTTACACAAAATCAATGTTTTCAGCACCTTCCATATGTTTCATTTTCCCAAATTTCTATCACATTGAGAAGCGAAACGTTAAAAAGTAATCTCAGCGATACAGACCGCAATTATTTATACAAAATCAATATTTTCAGCATACGTTCGATTTTTGCAGATTTTTATCCCATCGAAAGTAGTGTTTGAAAATTTCTCTGATTGTCACGTTTGGGTCGACTGTTTAGTGAGAACTACCTTAACTTTCGTAATACACAGATTGCAACTCGCAGAATCCTGTAGATTACTTTTTAATTTATTTTCGGCGAAAAGACGATTTTTCTTTGTAATTTTATTTATTCATCAACAGACACGAAACAAAATTGTATTTTTTCGTTGGCGTAGGTTCAAGTGCGGCAAAAAGCTGTGAATAAAAAAACGTTTTATTACTTGGAACAACTGATATTGAAGCACAAAGCGCACGCACAGACATTGGGTATCAATCCTGTTAATGGTGAGTTGAAACTTATTGCAGTAATCTGCGACAAAATATTTGCCAGTAAGTGAAAACATGAAAATATCGCTTACACAAAATGAATCATACTTCGTATATTTCGATTGCAGAGGGCGTCGATTTCTTCTACTCGAACGAGGCTTCGGCGAGAAAAATGGTCGATTTTCTTGCGGCGGTTCTGCCGTGCAGATATCAACATTCGAAGAAGCTGATATCGCACGACATTCACAGCAACATTTACAGCTACAAATTCACGTTCAGGTATAACGACGTCGATTCGGGATGGGCGATGTTAAATAAAGCATCGATATTAAAACTTTACTATCGTTCATGATTAATTATTTTTAATTACAAAATATAACGTCAGTTTTATCGAAAAGAACGAAAACCCCCGTTAAAATTTTGTATGTGGTAAACGAGACCGTAAACTTTTTAATTCCCCGTTTCAGTGTCGAAATAGTGCCAATTTCCAAAGACAGTATAGTCTGTCTGCCGAAAAAATTGACGCATCAACTGGGAGGACTGAACCCCATAGCCCTCGTTTACAAAACCACCAACGCTCTGCATTTGATGGACGTTTCCACGGGACAAAGTAAGATCTACCACTTAAACGCGCAGCAATTGATCGTTAAAAATAATGTTCAAGGAAACCGAGTCACCTAAAATCATGAAAATCAAATGGCGCTGCGATCGCGCGTTCATTACTTTTTTATTTTTATAAACAATCTTAAAAAAATTATAAACTATAAAAAATTTAAATAGAAAAAGGTTGCACCGCTCAAGCACAAGAAACAGATCATATTTGCAAGTAAAAGGATCGAAAAAATTACAATTATTTTATTTATTTGTTTAATTTTTCAAAAGCTTAATTTTTCAAATTGTTCAACGGTGCAAAATATTTTTATTATTTCGCATCTACCGTAGAGATTTGGAAATGAGAAAATGAAGTTACCGCGGGTCATTTTATAGTGTTTGGAAGAAAAAAATAGAAACTATAAAAGTAGTGAAGTTTCTGAAGGCAAAAGCGTTCGTAGAACCCAACGAGGTTTCACGACTTTCCGGTGATTCGGCCACCTCAAAAAAGATATATTTCCGATCCCCGATTCTTGGTCCACAGTTGCCGAAGTTAATGCCACTGTTTACTGGAGATATCCTTTCAACAGTATCTGCAATCCAAATCAACTGACGGAATACGTCGTGATGGACATAGAGGCGATAGAGGACAAGGACCGAACCGTGTTTCCCGGTCAAGGCTCCATCTCGAATAAGGTAAATTGATGACAACGAAATTCTAAAAAAAGGCTTTACATCTTAATAACACGGATTTACGTAAAAAATCATATTTTATAGGTTTTATTAGGGATGTGCGAATAATAACAAAATAATCTTACAGCGATTAAAACCCTCCCGACTAAAAAAGAAGCTTGATTAATAGACAAATTGGGTATACTAAAAAATTATGAAATAATTAAACAACCATTCGCATATCATAGTCGAGAGATTTGTTTGTTATTATTTATAAAATCTCCCGACTGTAGCATGCGAATATCATCGCTCATCGTATCATTTAATTCGCTTGTGCAACGATCAATCCATTTTTTTAATCAATCCGAACTGATTTTTCGACGCGTGTCTTGATTTTAGCACGTGATAGCGGACGTGTGGCTGGTCAAAGCCAGTGAACTCGGAGTCGCCGATAATCCGATTCACACGCGAACTCACTTGGGCCACATTCTCAAACCTGGTGATTCCGCGCTGGGGTGAGTCACGCTTGCGACAAGATTTCGCTCGTGTCGAGCGAAAACAAGCTTGCAAAGTAGAACCTTGCGAATTGCTTCCTTGCATTTTTTTACACCTTTGACGAAGCCACGTGTACGAGGAATTAATTGATATCAATCAATTGTAGCTTCCTCGTGCAGAAAGTTTCGTCAAAGGTATAAAATAAAACTTTGCAGGCTTGTTTGACGTTGAAAGTCGTATTTCAAGAAATTAAAGTGTCCTAAAATTTGAACTAGTTGGGCTATTTTCCTCTTGTATAAAGAAGCAAAATGTATTACAAATTGACGTACTTTCTCTTTTTCTTAGATACGCCATCGGTGACAGTAATATCAACGACATCAATTACGACAAATTGAATCAAGACACAGTTCCTGATATAATATTGGTGAAGAAGTTTTACGGTACCGACAGGTCTGCCCGCCGAAGGGCGAGATTATGGAAGCTGAAACGTCTCGGCGAAGAGGTCGTCAGCGTCAGCACCGAGAACAAGTGAGTCACTCCCTGATAATTCTTTCTAAGCCAGTTAATTTTGACTGGTCTTTCTAAGAACAGTTCATTTTTTCTAATGTTCCTGGTGAAAAAGATTTATAGGAAAATGTCTGAAAAAAAGTTTTCTGAAAAATTCTCCCAGTTTTCGCACTTTTCAGGGAACGTGAATGATTTCTCTACGATATAAATATTCTTGATTGTTCTGCAAACCCTTGATTTTCCCTGACAACTTCTCCGAAAAACGATTCATTTCGTAGATATTCGAAGCGTATTTCTCTTTCATATTCAGAAACCATTTTCTCGAAAAAGCTGCCATTCGTCGAAGTGACAAAACGGTCCGATTACAGTTTTTCAGACAAATTGCCACAGAAATACTTGTAAAAGGGCAGTTCGTTTTTTTTCATGTGTCGTCACACAAACTTGTGGAATGTGGCGCAATGTAATGACGATCGAGCGCTAAAATTTCGAATCTCTGTGTAGCGAGTACAACGAGTTCCTCGACGAATTGGAGGAAGACCCGGAGATGCGGCAGAACGTTAACATCTTCCGAGACTCCAGTAAGCAAATTCCCGAAAACGCCAACGATGTGGATCCCACCTTGCCGCAGATCGCTCTCGACGAAATGCTGGAGGATCTCGCGATGCTCGATCTCAACGACGAAGAAATGGCCGAGGTGTACGAGTGATATGTACCCTTCTGTTAATTTTTTCCATTTTGCTACGAACGAACGGAACGGTGTATATGTTAATAAATACAAGTTACAACTATATTACATAATCTTTTTTTTTCTTGACTAAAATGATACAGAGCAGAGCTTTACACATTTCTTCCTCGTTATTTTTGGATGTTTACAAAGCTACCTCCATGAAGAATTGCGGCTTTCCCACAAAGCTTTGTAAACATTAAATAAGAACCATCCAGAGATTTTATCTAAGCCACTTTTTGACGTTTTAGACCGTTCTAAGCATTGTGATAAATTGTGATTTGATTTGTAATCTATTGTAAATAAATTATAAACTGAAAATAATTAAAAATTACATTAAATCTGATTGGCTGCGTATATTTTGCAAAACTCGCAACATTTAAAGAGGGATAACTAATTTCAGTCCGATCGCTCTAACTGCGACTGCGTAAGAGGCGATTGATTTTTCCAAATCTTTCACAGACATTTTTTCTAAACCACTTTTCTCGACGTTTTGGATCATTCTGAATATACCGACACGGAAATCTCGAAAATAATGCATGAAAACAAAGCTTACTCTATGAGGAAGAAGCAAAAGCCTGCTAAAGTTTGCGCTACACCACCTCATTACCTTCCACCTTTCGCGAAGCCACTTCAAAGCTAATTTTCGCAAACACCTGAAGACCAGGCTTATCGCACTAAGCATTACGTTGCTGATGTCAATGTGAACTTTCAATCCGTCGTCAATTTTGCAACAATACCCTAGTCAACAATCAGTCGAACCATCGAAATTACATAAAGAAAGAACATAGCAAATAAGAATAATGAAGTGATAAGATTATTACTTTGTTGGAATGAGCTTACTTTACAAATTGGGAGTTCCCAATCAGTACAGCGATCGTAAATTAGACGGTAGTGAGTGCCTCGATGGATGAGGAAAGAGTCCCACGATAAAAAACGATAAAAACACGTGTCAGGGTGATCGCACAGCCGTAAACAGGAGAATAATGTAAGTATAACAGTTGGGAATGGCAGTTCAGGTGGTAGTTAAGGATAGCGTGAAAGTCCAGTTCAGAAGTTCAGCCCGGTGTTCGAGTTCTCGTTTGTTGAAGTAAAGTCGCGAATGTTAAACAGCTCGATTATCGGTCAATTCAGTGACAACGAAATATAATTCCGTGTCATTACGGCATCGCCAAGCTACATTCGTATACTTCAATTTTAAGGAGAGGGTAAAGTCAGATAAAAACGTTGAGCTCATTAAATTGATTTATTATTAAAGAAATTATGGTGTTTTTGCTCATTAAATTGGTTTACCGTCTGAAGAATGTGGTCCGGACATATTTTTTATTGAAATTCGGAGTCTATATTATACATTAGTTTTTAAACAGCCGCGAAGAAACAAACTTTCAATCGAATGCGTGAAAAAGGAGAAATTGTGAAAAAATTAAAGATTTCCGCATGACTTTCCTCCATGCATTAATGATACTTTTCTATTTTTTTAATCCTTCACTGCAGGTCTAGAAGAACAGAATGAACATTAGATTGAAAGTTGAAAATTAGTTAGCAAATTAATTATTTTTTGTGAAATCATAATTGCAAAGCACCTTTAGCTTTGTACTTTTAGCTTTACTTTTACCGTTATCTTTATCTTTATTTCTTGACATAATGGCGGTTTACAACTCCGATTCTAGCGGAAATGAAAATTGATTGCAGTGTAACTACCTCGCTATATTTACTAAGATAACCCATTCCGCATTAATTTACAAACGGTAGTCGGAAGATGGAATATTTAAGTGCCGCTTTACGCGCAAACCGCAAAACAACCGAGAAAACGATGTTAACTGTATACTATCGCTTGGTTGTTTGTGTCGACGAAAATATTTACCGCGACGATAAAGTTCAAAAGGGACTCCCGACTTCCTAAAACGATTAGTCTACGCTAAACGACCGGATAAGTTCACGCCTCGGAAACCAAGCCAATTTGGCACAACCGGATAAGTTGGCCCTCAACGAACAGGTAGAAAAGACAAGACGGAGGCATCGTCAACTCATCTGGTCGTTTTTTAGTAACTTCGAGTCAATTTATCCGTGGTCAACGAGCCCAGTTTGTTAAGTATTTTTATTTTCAAATTAAGGTAATCATTTTTCAGTTTAGCTGGTTAAATTAGTGTCGTGGTGAAAATATTTCTCTGAAAATATCTGAAACTTTCCCTGAAAATCTCAAGAAATGTCTCCCAAAAGTTCTCTGAATTTCTCTGAGTTTTGCCACTTATCATAGAATGATTTCTCTGAATTTAAATATTCCCAACTGTTTTGAAAGTCTCTGATATTTTTTGCCAACTTCTCTGAAAAATGATGGACTTTGTTGATATGTGGAGCCTGTTTGTAATTTATATTCAGAAATAAGTTTTAGCAGAGAGAGAAGTCGTAAGTTTTCTGTAATTCTCGAAACCCACTTATTTTAGAATCCGCCAAGAAGCAAAAACCGATATTTAAAAAAATGTTATATCTCAATCTAAAAAAAGAGCATTTGATTTATTAGCAACTTTAAATTGTGTTCGATATTGTGCGTAAAACGGTAAAAAATGTCCAGCACAGAAACTACAATATTGACGCTGTAAATAAATGAAAATGACGCACAGTCATGAAAAAAATGCCAATAGAATTATTTGCATTGAGTCCATAATTGATAACTCGACAATTTTATTATTCGTGGATGCCTAATGATTACAAAGTCACCTAACATTCGCCAAGTATTACTCAAGTTTTAATACTTGAGTAACACTTGGCAAATGTTTTTCTCTTTTAATGATGTCAAGATTGCGCACGTCTGAGCGGCTTCTCGATTACGTTTCACAAGGGTGATAAGAAGGTTTCATTTATCTTCGATATTTCGTGTCAGCGTGTAGCAGCGAAGCGCCGATTTCCAATTAGTTTGCTCCGATACCTGGCGACATGCGGGCGACCAAGGCTCTCGTCCTCGTCTTCCTTGCTCTCGTGGCTGGCCACTGTCTGGCCAAGCCGATCGAAGAAGGTGAGAACAGCAGTGATTTGAACAGAGAGACGAAAATGTCATTGATTCAATACAATTCACAGAGAAACAAAAATGTCATTGATTCAAAAAAATTCACAGAGAAACAAAGATGTCATTGAATCAAACAAATTCACAGAAAAAAATATTAACGGAGTGATAACAACATTTTTGCTGCCGTAACTGCAAATTTGTTATAGAAGAAAAAGAATTGTGTGTTAGCTGAAAATGTTGTTACGACAAAAAGAACATTTGTTAATACAACAATGGATTAGTTATCACTTCCCGATTACTTTTTTTCATGTTGGACGATTGAAGTTTTTTCTTTCCATTAATTCTACGGATGGTTTATAGACGACACTAAGCATTCTTTAATTTGAACGGGATGAAAAGTTGCATTTGACAAAATTGATACAACAATAGTACATTACGTTACAAGGGAGGAAAGTGCAACTTTTCACCGAGTGTGAAGTTTGATGCCCGAGCGAAGCGAGGGCAGAAATTCACACGAGGTGAAAAGTTGCACTCCTCCCATGTAACGTACCCCTCCCTTTTCTCCCGATTTCGTTAAAAAATAACCACATTTCGTGTGTGCAACGAGGGCGGAAAATAAGCTCATTTTTGACAAATGACGACACGCATGCGTAGTACGGTTTCCATTACTCCCGCGCGGGCAGGAATGAGCTGATTTCCTCCCTAGGGAGGTAATGAAACCGGACTGCGCATGCGTGAGTCAGTTGTCAAAAAATGAGCGATTTTCCGCCCGCGTTGCGGACACGAAATGGGGTTATTTTAGCGGAGTCGGGAGAAAAGTATAATTTTTTATTTATTTCCCTTCAATAAACATTTTCATTGAGTCGTTTCCAATATTATTTTCTTGCACTTCAATTCAATCGAAAAAGGGATGTGTGGATAGTATTTGAATTTAATTGAATGTAACATTGATATACACTTCAAAATCTGGTTTACGTTTTTACTTTGAAAAATGTGTTATTCAATTATTTATGAAGAATCTGAATATTCATTTGTTGTTAAAGATTTTAATACTTTCGTTAACTAATGGCAATAATTAATACACATGTGAAAGAAAAGTAGATATTCGAATTGTCATTCAAACTTAGTCGAAACGGGGAACATCATTGCGCTTAGTGTGCAAGTAAATTCGTGGCTGGGTTTGAACGAAAAAATCTTTTGTTCAGATACAGGTATCAGTGAAAAATAAAAATAAATTCGTGATCAAATTCACAGAATTTTCAAATTTTTATGATAATCGAAATTATTTATGAAAACTTGAATCATTCAAGAAAATCTGAATTAATTATGAAAACTTGAATAATTTAAGAAAATCTGCATTATTTATGAAAACTTGAATCATTCAAGAAAATCTGAATTAATTATGAAAACTTGAATCATTTAAGAAAATCTGCATTATTTATGAAAACTTGAATCATTCAAGAAAATCTGAATTGATTAGGAAAACTTGAATCATTTAAGAAAATCTGCATTATTTATGAAAACTTGAATCATTCAAGAAAATTCGAAAAAAATATTGCATGAAAACAAATGTTCCTATATACACGAGAAAAAAAAAAATTAATTGCAAGTTTATCTGACGCAGAGGAAAATGAGGACGTAACAGACTTCACCAACGCGATCCTCGAATGGGCGCGAACGGGATACCAGACCGAAACCCTCAACGCAATAATACAGAGACTTGCGCTGCCGGCTGGGCTTCAAAAGACCGATTGGCGAAGGTTTCGCGGCGCTCGGGCCGGCGGTATTTGCACCGTTTGCAAATCCATGGTCAAGTCCGTGCTAACAATGCGAGCGGAGGGAACCCCGGTGGAAATTATACAAGAGATCATATCGAATCTGTGCATACAACTCAATTTGCAGACGGAAAATGTGTGCCAGGGAGTCGTCAAGTTGAATACGGTTAGATATCATTGTTTTTCTT
Organism: Pimpla rufipes; assembly: GCA_963932165.1. Taxonomy (NCBI): domain Eukaryota; kingdom Metazoa; phylum Arthropoda; class Insecta; order Hymenoptera; family Ichneumonidae; genus Pimpla; species Pimpla rufipes. Next base: position 9,053,029 of record OZ010638.1, read on the forward strand.
TTCCTCTCCATTGCAGGTGTTTCATCAAAACACACTCGCAATGGAGACATACAAAATTGATAAAAATCATAAAAGTCACTGAAAATTACAATTTTAACAATAACGACCGTATAATAACAGTAAACAAAAAAAAAACTTTCAGCACTTTCGTTTTTAAATAAATAATAATAATCATAATAATCTTCGGCCAAAACTCGCCGAAATTAAAATTTTCGCCAATCTATGTATAAATTGACAAAAATCTAAAGAAATTCTCAAAAATCATGTGTCGCATACAAAAAATGTCTAGGTGGTGCCCATCGTAAAGCTACTATTTTTTTTACTTCTTTCTTGTTTAAACAAAGGCTGAAGAAATAGAAGGAATCGCCCGTCTATTTCAGCTCGATCACCAACATTTATTTTCCAAAAAAGGGTTCCGAGGTTTTCTTTTACAAATATAAAAAATGTTCGAAAAATTGTTTTAAAAAGTCGTAGATAATGTAAAATGTGTAAAAAAGATAAATTAGTGCTTATTATAGAGTTATGAAAATCAGGGATTTACATAACTCAATAAGAACTCTACAATAAGAACAATAGGGACTTAATAAGAAGGGCCAAGGATCTGGACCGAGGTTCAAATTTGTTGGAATGCCCCATATATATATATATATCAAAAAAAAAAAAAATATATATATATATATATATATATATATATATATTTTTTTTTTTTTTATTAATATATATATATTAATAAAAAAAATATATATATATATTAAAAAATATGTGCTTCCGCTTGGTCGTGATATCGATTATCTTCAGATCATCGGTCGATTGCGCGTATCAAAAAATGCGTGTCAAGTGAGACGTTAATCGTCCATGAAAATTAATATCTGTCTCACGCGACCCGAGTGCGTCGTTTCTCCCTCGCGTGATAAACCGCACGATTTTTCAAGTAGTTATTTTATCACACAGCCAATCATCTTCTATATCGTCGAGGCCGATCCGAGCATCACACCGAGCGACGTTTGCGGCGTCGCTCTACAAGATAAAAATTGCTCCACGACGAGTGACAAATTCGAGTGGACGATAGAAATCGAGAAGAATCCCGTGGCGAAAAATGTCGCACGCGCCACCGAGGAGACCGTGAAAATTCTGCAAATATCGGACATTCACTACGATCCGCTGTACGAGCCGAACGGAAACTCTCAGTGTCAAGAACCGACCTGCTGCCGCAAGGGACAGAACGCCACAAGTGATGGTAACTCCACGCTCGCCGGGTACTGGGGAGACTACAACGATTGCGACAGTCCCTGGCACGCGGTGGTCGACGCTTTGACTCAAATGAAAGATGGGCAGCATGTGAGTTAATTTTTCGACCTAAGTATTCATCGATTCATACTAAAATCAATGCCAATCGTCATTTAACGTAGCTTTATTTGCAAAAAATTATTCGGCCTGGTAGCTAAGCATTTGCGGCAACTATAGACATTTTTCAAAAATGCAAAACTGAAGCTTATACAGATGTTTGATCCAATTTTAAACCAGAAATTTTAAACCAATTTTCTCGACGCTTTGGAACATTTGGAGAGTCCTGACGAGATTTAAACAATTTTTTTTTACGAAAACGGCTTTCTCTATGACGAAGAAAAAAAAGCTCGAAAAAATGGTATTTGGATTCAGTCGATACAAGTAATTCACGGATTTCTATATTTTATTTGTTTTGACCGTAGCAAATGACGTACATCTATTTCACTGGCGATATTATCGACCACGGGGTTTGGGAAACAACGAGGCGAGGGAACATCGAGAGTTTGCTGAAGAGTTACGCTGAGATAAAGAATACGTTTAGCGATACCCGGTCTATCCAATTCTCGGAAAATCACGAGCCACAACCCACTGAACCAGTAATTGTGGAATTCAATTGATCTTTGTATATTTATATACGTGTAAGGCGGAATCTGATTTTATCTTTTTTTTAGGTTCGCGCCAGATTACAATGAAGACGATAGCCTGAGCACTCGATGGTTGTACGAACTCCTGTCGGATCTTTGGATAAACTACGGGTGGTTGCCCGAGTCGACAAGAGAAACTATTCTGAAGGGCGGTTTTTACACGGTCTCGCCGCGAAAGGGGTTTCAGAATAATTGTCCTCAACAACAATGTTTGTTACACGTATAATTGGTAAGAATTAGATACAAGCGGATGTTTAAAAAATGGAGCAACAAAACAGTTCAAAATAATAGATTTCAGGTATTTCTATCGGTACACTATTGAAGTCTTCTTCTTCTTCTTCTTCTTCTTCTTTCTTCTTCTTCTTTCTTCTTCTTCTTCTTCTTCTTCTTTCTTCTTCTTCTTCTTTCTTCTTCTTCTTCTTCTTCTTCTTCTTCTTCTTCTTCTTCTTCTCTTCTTCTTCTTCTTCTTCTTCTTCTTCTTCTTCTTCTTCTTCTTCTTCTTCTTCTTCTTCTTTTCTTTTCTTCTTCTTCTTCTTCTTTCTCTTCCTTCTTCTTCTTCTTCTT
>OZ010638.1:9055723-9086433 GCA_963932165.1 Pimpla rufipes
GCTTTAGAATTTAGATTCCGAGGCTCTTATTGGCTGTTTCATGACCTCGTTTGCTTGCCGTCCAATCAGCATTCAGCTGTGCATCCTAGTATTTCATTAGATTTTCGTATAGTGACCACGGCATGGCACTCTCGGCGCTGCTTGAATTGCTATTAACTATCCGACCAAACGTGAGATTCAGAGAGAATTTCAAGTACTTCTCGAAGGGACAAACATCTGAAAAAATCAAGCATATGGAAGGTGGTGAAAAAATTGATTTTGCACAATAATAATTCCAAATTATAATTCACAAATTATTGAAAAAAAAAAAAAAAAACTGGTCATCAAGTCACTTGCTGATCTAACTTTATTTCAAATGAAACTCATCTGTTAATTTTTCTACTCACGTATGATTTTTTTTTCTGAAATTCGTGCAATTTCTGATCACAGCGTTTTTATTCAAATATTTAAGCTGAACATGTCATAAAGCGTAGAAATAATTTCCCAGGTGGTTGATTCTCGATCCTAAAGACCCGAGCGGTCAGTTGCGCTGGTTGGCCGATACTCTTGCGGAAGCGGAACTCAATGAGGAATACGTGCATATATTGGCCCACATTCCGCCTGGAAGCGAAACGTGCTACGTCACGTGGAGCAGGGAATTCCGAAGGATCGTCCTCAGATACGCTCACATAATAACCGCCCAGTTCAACGGCCACACGCACTTCGACGAATTGAATGTATTCTACAACGACGACGACTCGGTCGAAGCGGTGAATGTCGCGTGGAACGGCGGCAGCGTCACTCCGTACACGAATCTCAATCCAAACTACAAGGTCTACACGGCTAACGCGGGTACCTTTGTAAGTATGGATGATACTTGGTACAACAGAGGAAAACCTTTGGATTATAAACCCTTTGAAACATCGTAACATTATATCACCTACTTCCATTCGGTATTTCGTTAACACACATTTTTAAACAAAATATCAAATTTTAAGTAAATCATATTGAAAATATTGACGGTCAGAAAACGATCCCTGGCATTTAATTTCGCCATGATTCCTCGTTTTTTTAAATTACTAAAGTTACTATTTCGTGTACGTTTTTTGTTTGTTTCTCCTAACAACGCAGTCTCGAAAACCCTCTTCCATCGTTTATACATCGTTTCTTCCAAGCTACGATATAATCTGTTTTATTCACCATAATCCTTAGTGAAATCCAATTAAATCCTGTTCGCTTTAATAGATCATATGTAAATGTAGGTTTCAAAGGGCTAACGCTAGGAGTGAGCTAACCGAGCGTAATCAACAGATTCTAAGGGTATTCTACAAGTCTAGACCTCTCAGTAATGCGTATTAGATTAATATCTTTTGAGGAGGAATTCTTCTACCTATTCTACCTTGGATAGTTGATTTATAGGTCACTAGAAACAACGTGCTCGCTTCGCTCGCACTCTTTGCTTTTCATTTATCTTTTTTTGTGGCCAACACAGCTATTCAAAACGCGCGCGTGACTCCGCAGCGACCATGACACCGAAACGATTTTATATCGAAGCTGCCGCCGACCAATCGGAACACTTGAAAGCTGGCTTCAAGATTTCGATATATTTCGAGATATTTACGCCATGTCTTTTTTAAGAAGGGATTCTGCGATTAATTTTAGGAAAAAAACTATTCCGGTTTTTAGAACAATCGGATTTTCCATACATTTGAACGTATTACAAGTTCTCTCTTTCTTTCTTTTTTAAAAAGACATGGTACATCGAAAGTCGATATATCGAAAATTGAAGCTAATTTTCTAGCGTTCTGATTGGTCGACAATGAGTTTGTCGTGAAGCCAACTTCAGACAGTCATGGTCAGTCGATGGAGGAGACACGCGTGATGAATTTCTGGGGATTAATTTTCCTGCACTCGCACATTTACGCATTTTCTTCTAATCCACATTCCTCCATGTTTTGAACCATTCAAAATATCCTGAAAATCTCGCAAACTAAAATGTTCATAAAAACAAAGCTTCCTCCACGTGAAATCAACAAGGATCACTAAATGCAGCGTGATGACAAGAATATTTTTTAATTCAGGCAATCGAACAAGTCGACACTTGGATATACAATTTAACCGCGGCGAATAAGAGCCCTGAGAAACGCCCCGAATGGTACAAATCGTATTCTTTCAAGGAAGAATACGGACTCGACGATCTTTCGCTCCCGTCTCTTCATCGATGGATCGTCAACATGACCGCGGATACGACTATGCTGGAGAAATACAGAAAGTAAGCAAACTGATACTAAGTAGCAATATAAAGTCCAACTTCGCACATCACAAAGAAATCACGGAAAGAAACAAAAATAATTATCGAAGCTACGCGTTCCAAAACGATTTGCCCGCTACTTTAAATTTTCTTAAATCTTTACCGGATCCAGAGTCAAAGATCACAAGAAGTGGATAACTCAATCCGCAGTAAAATGCTGTTCACTTTAGCTTCAATTTAATAATTTTGTATTTAGTTTATTTTATTTGAAAAAGTAACGAAATAAATGATGAATTTTTATTCCACAGAAATTTCCACAAGTACGCGGATCCCGCGCTAAGTAAGAAATGCGATTCGCAGTGCATGAAGAGTTATCTGTGCAACCTCGTTAAAACGAGCGCGGAAGACGAGACGAATTGCGAGGACATCATAGAGATGTGATTCTTTATTTCAAGCGCACTGGGCGCTTTGTCCACAGTCGTATTTACATTGTCAACGATATCTGTACATACTTTGTGGGCCTCATTGGTCAATGAGGGAAAAAATAAATATATACACGCAATTCCGTTTGTTCACTTCAAGGCCTCTCGTAGTTTATCCACTGCATCTTCTTCCTCGACATGCACTCCTCGCTGGATATTTTGTCAAGCTCGTTGACCTGCAATTTAAAATGTCTTCGAATACCGCTCGTCGTCTTCTTCTTTTTACGTGGGCATTCCCCATCGATTCGATCTGGTTTTGAACCTTCGTATCAGGCCCGCAATTTTTCATACGATTGACGTAAGTCTTAAAAGCGCTAAATTTTGTTTTGTAGACAGATTTTTATTTGTCTGCGATTTTTTAAAACAAAAACATCATTCACGAAAAATTGAAAAAATCGATATCTCTTAAATCTAAATCTATATTTCTTGTAAAAAATTAAGATATTTGAAATCCGAGCCGAATTGAGAAATCATGTGTTGCATATACAAATTTTCTAGGCACCGCCGATCGTAAATCTACTATTATAAATTCACGATTTTACCTGCTTTCGGACGTACACCAGTAATTTCTCCAGGTACTCCGGATTGTTGCACTCGCACTGGAAGAATCGCCTCCACAAAGCTCCGGCGAGAACTTTATCATCCGACATGATTCCCTCATCGTAACCGATGATAGCGGCGTTAAATTGTTGGGACAATTCATCGACCTGAGACTTTAGAGCTGTGATATTGGCGTTCTGTAATAATCAATTGATGAGCTCAACCGCGAGGAGGAAAGTCTCGACGATGAATATTAGGGTGGTCCGCAAAAGACCGATTTTATTCGTTGTTTGGCATCCTCGGTGAATTATAAAAATATATTTAGGATTTTTCCAGAGTCATTTAAGGTTAAATTGTGAATATAATGAACGCGACAAAGCGACTCGAGGCGAACCGAGGCGAACTCCGTGGGATACTGGATGACTCAACCATTTTAAAATGCAGTGTTTAAACGTATTTTAAAAGACATTTTAAAATACTTCGCTCAGAACTTCGTCGCCCGATGTTAAGAGATAATGATACTTTCCCCTCCACTGCTAAAAAATGTTAAACCTATTTTCTTCCAAAATAGTCGGCAGATAGAGCTCAGATTTTCAGAGCATGTGCGGAAGGATTGTAGAATTGGGCTGAACTTCTGGCTCCTCGATACTCGTTGCCGTTTGGTCAGGAGAATCGAAAACCAAAAAGGTGCCAAATTGACAGTGCTACGTGCGAGAGAAATAGCCCTATAGGCGTTTAACATTGGACGATGAAGTTCCGAGCAAAGTATCATATCCTCTTAAGGTAGTCCTTGCGACCAATATTAATTTCGCATAAATTCGAGGAATTTGGGAGCGAATTGCAAACGCTTCTCGGTAGTATAAAAATCTGAAAAAATTCATGCACATTAAAGGTATTGTAAAGATTAATTTTGCATAATAATAATTCGAAAATGTTATTAACAAATTGATGAAAAAAACAATTGTTTAACAAATATTTCGATGACCCAAGATTTTTTTTCATGAAAATGATTCCTTCGTTTTTCCGAATACGTATGAATTTTTTCAGATTTTAGAGTTCACATTGAATTTTCACATATTTTCCCTATAAAAAACGCACAAAATTCAATGTGAACTCTAAAATCTGAAAAAATGCATACGTATTCGAAAAAACGAAGGAATCATTTTCATGGGAAAAAAACCTTGGGTCATCGAAATATTTGTTAAACAATTGTTTTTATCGTCAATTTGTTAATAACATTTTCGAATTATTATTATGCAAAATTAATCTTTATAGTACCTTTAATGTGCATGAATTTTTTCAGATTTTTATACCACCGAGAAGTGTTTGCAATTCTCTCCCAAATTCCTCGAATTTATGCGAAATAAATATTATTCGGAAGGACTACCTTACATGTCTATAGGACTGTTTCTCTCGCAGAAGAAGAAGCCAATACGTCGATGAGAGCAATCGCACTCTTACAAACAACCATTTCTATATCTTTTACACTTTGTATCACTACGCGACATACGACTTGTACTTTTAATAAACGCAATCGAAAAGTATTTAATAATGACTCATGGTAATCTGTCTCTTGTAAATTCGATGACATTTATATAATTTTTAGTCTTCGTCATCGAAATAAAAACTCTCATAGGAGTACCAAACGAATATAAATAAGTCGGTTTTTAGAGTTTTTACTACCCTATTTAAAATATTCGACATTGCGATTACTTTGAGCTTAGACTTTCGTTTATTCACGTCCATCCACATCGCTTCCACGATGCTGTTTCTAATTTCGCGTCCTGGTGTACCCTCGGCCATGTATCTGATCATCAGCATCCACACGTGCAACTCCATTATTACGAACCACGAGTAAAATGTGTCTGGCAGCTTGAAGTCTGCGAAGCAATTGACAAACGTTTCTACGGATTACGCGATTTGCGTCGGGACGGAAACCAACTCACATTTGAAGCATTCCCTCTCAGGCACTTATTTTTCAACTGTATCGGGTATTTTTTTTTCATCTTTACAATTTTACTCCTACTTGATTGCATTACCGTATTTTTGTCAGGTTTTCAGTCCATTATTTCACATTAGGAATGTGCGAAGTGTTACAATTGAATTGAATATTTATATTTACTTTAAAGTTCGATTTCAATATTCATGTTGTTAACAATATTCATGTTGTCAACAATAACAATTCATAATTGTTTATGAATTGTTATTGTCAACAATAACAATTCATAATTGTTTATGAATTGTTATTGTTGACAATTTTAATGCTGCAGTTAGCTAATCGCAATAATTAATATGCCTTTGATATATGCGCGACGGTGTTCGAATTGCCATTCAGAGTTTACGAAACGGTGCATTTCAAGTAAATTAAAGACTGGCGTTGGACGAAAAAAATGTTTCACGAAAATGTTAATTATTCAAACTATGTGATTGAACATTCAAGTCATATTTTCAATTGAGTGATTCGTTCAATCCATATTTTTAATTATACAAATCTTTTATTATTCTCATATCCCTAATAATTATATATGTCCGCGACTAAAACAGTTTTCGTTTTTTTAACATCTTACATGACTTTTATCCTTTTTCTTTGGCTACTGAAGATAAATCTGTATTGATAAATCTGCTTTGAACATTTTTTGTAATTTAAGGATACTATTCATAATGGCGAAGTGGACCTACCCTTAAAGAAATTGGAATAGTTGATATTGTTTGCTATGTCTTCGTACAGTAAGTACCCATTCAATTGGCGTCTCTGAAAGATATACATAAATCATCGAAGGAAGTTTCTTCGCGTTATGCACGCATCAGCGCTAATGAGGATTTTATTGTTGTTTTTCTACATGTTCTCAAATCAGAATTATAGAAGCTCGTTCCAGAAGCTTTTGAAAATGGCTCTTTGGGTCGGAAACTAATGAAACGGTGAAAACTAAAAAACGGTGGCAGAAAAGTAGAATTATAAATCTTCATGTTTGGAAACATCGATATTCACTTACGTATTTTTCGGGATCTGGTAGGCCAATTTTATAAAGCATTCGTAAGAAAAAGCCTCTCTCCTTGGTAGTAACCGTGCTGGCTACTTGACTAAAATGCATATTTCTGAACGTTCCCGTGGGAGAAGCTGCCGAGAGCGGCGCAACGAGTGATTTGTTTCTCGTAATTTCACGCGTCTCGTTCCGATCGGCGGTAACGACGCGCGTTCCTCGAGCGAGATGCATATTTCTAAACGTCGTCGCTGGAAGAGCCGACAACGATGCAACCAGCGAGCGATGTCTCATGACTTCGTAACGCAAACCTCTGTCGAGAGTCAACCACGTCGAAATCCATGGTGCCTGCAAAAACGCCGATAGAAGAAAATTATTAGAATTCGTTGATTGAAAAAGACGTCGAGATTCCGAAGGATCACCAAAAATTTGAAATACGATCTACGTTTCGAACAATGGTTTATGTTATCGCAGATACTTTTATTTGAAAAAATTGAAAAGTTGGAAAGAGTCACTAAACCCCAGTTTGCTACACATTAGATACATTTGAAGCTATTGAACACTCACTACATATCAAAATATCCCTCCAAAAATGTCCACTTTACTTCTCGCCCTGAATAAAATAACGGCTAAAATAATTCGAGATAATTTGAAATGGAATCAATTACTGCTTTTTGTTGAAAGTTATTTATATTTATCCTAACTTAAACGTAAATTGAAAAAAGTTTATTCTCAAAAAATAGTCCCATTCTGATACTCGCTGCTAATCTTCTCGCAATGAAGATGATACAAAAATAATCTCCGGTATGAGTCACACCATATGTTGCATTGGCACATTTGTGTCTGCCGCTTCATCAACTGTTTCAACTTTTGCATGTTTACTTCTGAGTTCTTCACACATTTTTTAAAGGAATCAAGTGAACCGAGCAACAACGACATACTCTAAAGTATGTTTTGTTTTTTTCAACTGGCACTAAAAATCAAACAAAATTCTACGAAGGCAGGAAGAGATTGAGAATTCAAAAAGATTTCTCTGTCAATCTTTATCGATACGTGACAAAGTTTGTCAACTGATGGCTTTGAAAATACAGTTCAGGTGTTACCATTCTGCACATGATCCAGAAGAGACACGTCTAAGGGTCAAATTTTTGGACCTAAGTTTGAGATTAAAATCAATACGCTGTCAAAATATCTTTGACGTGTGATGCAAACACCTCACAGTGATGAGTTCCAAAGCTTTAGGATGCAGACTCTCTGTAAATGCAATGCGGAACTCCCATTGGTTGTTCAACGATGGCGTTTGTTTGTCGTTCAATTCAGAATTTAGCTGTGCATCCTACTTTTTCGCATATCAAACGCAGCATAGCGCTCTCTTGGCAATACTTCAGTAACATAACTTGAGATTCCATGCTGCATGTAAGATTGATTTTCTAACTAGCGTTCAAGAATTGGACTCATTGAATTTCACTTTGAAGCATCTCACTTTCATTTTGTAACTCATGAATGAAAAGTGCTAATTTCTGTGACAGTTTTGCAGAACAAAATTGTCTGATTGCATGACAGTTTTGAATACAAAGAGTCGTGCAGACACAGTTCACAGTTGTTTCACTATCACCCCTTGGAAAGAAATTATTTTCACTCTCGTCCCTGTTGAGCGGAGCAAAAATGATAACCGTAGTTACATTCAACGCAGTTGACTGAACCTGACAGTTTATTGTCTGCCATGTAAAACTATCATGCAAAGCACCGCAATTCATGCAATCGTTACAAAAACAAACCAATATTTAATATTCTATTGTTATAACTCATTTTTTTTGCATGCCAAAAAGTGACTCTTTCTTAATGACCCCCATGCCAAATATAAATTTGGCACAATTTAGACTGATTTATAAATGCTATTGTTATTAATATTTATTGACATGTATTGTTTATTTTTTTAATCTACCTGTTAAATAAATAAATGAGCACGTGTTTTGCATATGAGAATGTGCTAATAAATAAGTAAATGTATGTTTCTGGTTCTTGCGAATCCAATAAATATGACATATATATGACATAAACGCTGTATCTGGCGTCACGCAAATGTGACTTTTGCGTCACTATTAAAGTCACACAAAGTCTGTGTGACTTTTATTTTTTCATTAAAGTCACACGAAATTGTTGTGACTTATAGTTACTTGCAAAAGACACACTAAATTGACGTGACCAATAATTATTCGCAAGAATCACGCTCACTGATGAAAAACTTATTAAAGCGGAAATGATTGGCTTTAGTAAGGAGTTTTAACGGTTTTCTCTTTAAAAACACTATATATAGTATTAAAGCGGACATTTTTTACTTTAGTAAGGATTTTTAACGGGTTTTCTTTTTTAAAACATTATATGTACAGATATAAAACTAGTGAGCGTGATTCTTGAGAATAATTATTAGTCACGTCGATTTAGCGTGACTTTTGCAAGTAACTATAATTCACGACAATTTTGTGTGACTTTAATGAAAAAATTAAAGTCACGCACACTTTGAGAGACTTTAACAGTGACGCAAAAGTCACTTTTGCATGACGCTAGACACACCCTGACATAAATATGACAATAAAATTTATTGTCATATTTATTAAATTCACAAGGGCTAACAAATGATCTTGTTTACGTATTTTTGTACCAATAAAATCATAAATAAATAAATAAAAATACTTGTTGGCTCTCGTGAATTTAATAAACAGGATCTTGCATTATTAAATAAATACGAAAATGAGCATGTTTTTTGGCACTTGTTGTTTTGATAATTACGATACTGTACCAATGAATAAATAGATGTATTTTTCTGGCACTTGTCAATTCTATAAATATGATTTTATTATTATAATAATTTATGAGTGAAATCGTAGGTTAAAATTGATGTGTTTACTCGCGCGTTTCCCGTTTCTCACATGTCGCTCTGTCGCACCTACCTTAGCCGAAGCGACGCGTATTTTCTGCATAATTCACGATCGAAAAACCGGCGAGAAATTCGCCAACGAGATTTTCCAGGTGCGCCGACGGATATTTCGTTCGGTGGAAATAATAACGAGAACAGACGACAATTTGCGGAAGGAACAACGCGCTTGTGGTGCTGCTCGGCGAAATTTTGATAGCGCGGCCGAAACGCGAAGCTTTTTGTGTATCGAAAATGGAGGTCACCGGGTGATCGAGTGTTTGGTTGAGTCGAAGCACATTTGTAATTGCAATTCAATTCGCCGTTTCGCGCTCGAGAATTTCGCCGAACGATCCTCGGAAACGGTAAATATTCGTTGCGCTAAATCGATGTACAATTACTTTTTCGTGCGAGCCGCGACGTTCACGGTGGAAATCGAGGGAGAGACTCGCGGAGCGACCAATTGGCACACATTAAGGGGCAACAATTCGCCACCTCAACTACCGGCGATAAGATGCAAAAAATCGAACATTTGTTTATTGCAATTGTTCACTTATGGCATTCAAATATGCTAACACCATTCTTGGCTTTGGATTTAGGGAACAGAGACTGCAGAATAAGTTTTTTTTTCATATATCGTTCGGTTAGCTTTCGCAGTGCAATATTTTTTTCCCCTCACCTTAGGGATCTTCAATTTTTAGGCGAAAGGAGTCAAACATAGATAGTTTGTTTGGAAAATGTTGCATCTGCCAACTTTGTAGTCAGTCGAGAATTTCTACAAATGTTAGAAGAAACTTTTCCATGTTAGATGAATTCGAAGAAACAAATTGTCTTTTTTGCTTTCAGTTCTTTTAATTAGCTAAATTTGGTGTGTTTTCACTTTTATGAAAATTGAATTCCAAATTAGTTTGGAATTCAACTTTCAGGAGAAAATTTGGTAGTTAGATCCGCTCGTTCAGATGACCTTGGTGCGCCAAACCAATTGTAACCACGTCGAACTCAATCCATCCACCAATTTATAGTGTATTGCACAGACAACGTGTTCAAATTTCAAACAGCACTTGTGATACAATTCTGAGGCATTGTGTATGCCTCACAGATAGTGGCAGGGAAATAATAATTTTTTATAGTATTTAATATTGTTATATTACAATTTGTTCATGGTGCAAACGATCTTTAAGCAATTGATGTTCATCTATCATCTAAACAGAGTCTTTTTCTCCTATTCAACAACTATTGGATTCTATAACGTCTCATTTTGTTTAGCACCGAAAGATGTTCCAGGAAATTAGTGCCGCTGAATTAGTTTAGAGAAAAACTAATTTTATGCCTTTTATCAAATTCTGTCCTCAACTAGACTTCTAAAATGAAAATAATAGTTTGCACTCTTGTTCCATACATGAGATTGCCACGGCGTAAAATCCTCTTGGACAGGATTTACAGAGCCATTATTTTTCTCTCAAAAGTTGAATTGTGAAATGTATTTCATAAAAAGTTATAAAATTGGATTTACCATTTGTGTTGCACATGAATTTTTTTTCTTCTTTATTTAAATATTACCTCCGTTTGATAGGAGCATCTTTTGGTGCCAAACAAAATGCGTTTGCAATGAGAGACAAATTGAAACTTAATTGACCGAGCAATTTATTCCAAAACTGGATAAACAATTATTTGCATCATAATCAAAGAATAACAGAATGATTGAAGAAAAATGAACCTTCTGGAATCAATATAAAAGTAAACCATAATTTAATGTTGTATTTTTTACTGTCACACTGCTGTACAGAAAATAGGGTATAGATAGAAATGTGTGATTTAATCAATTTGAGCAATTCACTATGAATTGAACATAAATTAATAAATTCAAAATGTGAATTGAGCATTCACATTATTCGAATAATCCACATTCTCGTGAATAACTCAAATTTTTGTGAATAACTCAAATTTTGATGCACTCGTTCAAGACGTATTTCACTCAATAACCAAAACTTTACGAAACTTAAAGCGTCCGCGCCATTTGTAAGAAATTAAAACTTACAACAAATTTGATTGGCTGCATACGTATTTCACTCAATAACCAAAACTTTCTGAAAGTTAAAGCGTCCGCGACATTTGTAAGAAATTAAAACTTACAACGAATTTGATTGGCTGCATACAGCCAATATTTACTCAAAAATCGCAATCCGATCGCTCCAACGATTACGGAGTATAAGGCGATTGAATTTTCGAAGCCCTGCAAAAACACATAAACCTTCGAATTTCTCCAAATCACTTTTTTCGTTGTTTTGCACCATTCTGAGTATCCTGAAATGAAAATTTCGATGTTACGAAAAGAAATCTTCCTCTATAAGCAAGCAAACTAGAAAATTTGAAAAGAAAAAGTGAGATGATTTTCGTGAATTTGTCTAAATGATAAGATCGACGTGGCGTTATTTTTGTTGAATAAAATCACAATTGAATTAAGTTTGGACAAAAATCTCGAATGAAAAAAATGGATAGAAGCTAGATGTTGATCTTTCGCGGGATCATTTTGCAGCCAATGGCGACGTCAAAGGTGCGGGCGAAAGGAAAATTGAAAAAGAGCATCGGAAGACTCGGCAAGATGAAATTAGGAAACAAAGAGCCCTGTGACGGCGACACTCCGGACTTGTCCCAATTGCGCAAGCCGATAGACATCAGTCTGTCCAGCTTGAAACAAATAGCACAACTCTTTGAGAAAGGAAGCGACGAGGTCCGAGACATACTCACTTACGAGTGCGACGTTGTGTACGAGTGTAGAATATGTCGAAGTTTGTTCAGGAGTCTCGCCAACTTGATATCCCACAAGCGGGTCTACTGTCTCGAAAAGTGCAGCGTAAATCCACGAAGATCTTCGACGGATTCACCTGACAATCTCTTAAATGTATGTATAATAAAAAAAGCTGTACCATGTGATGATCTTATTCGTACACGAGAAAAAAATATCATTGGCTTAATTAAACCTTCGCTTGCGGACTGCCAAAAATAATGTTTGTAAATTAACTCTTGTTATTGATGTTATAATAGAATTTAACGTTGATACAATAAAATCTTCCTTTGCCAATTTTGGAGTTATCGTTTCGATGTCATAAGAAATTGTAGGAATTTAAAGTGAAATTGAATTGGCAACGCTTGTTTTTTACAGCCCGCAAGCGAAGGTTTTATTGAATCAATGATATATTTTTTCAATGTACCTGTATTTTTGTTATTCTTAGTTGCACTCCGAAATTTTCATTTTTTTCATGCAGTCAATTATGTGATGCGGTAACATGCCCGTCATTTGTCACTCTGTTTTTGCCTAACGATGCAGTTTCGATTTGGTCGAAACTGGCAGCATCTTTGTGCCACGTTCAGTAAATTCAAGGCTGTTGAATGAATTTTGATATTGAATGTATTTTTTTTTTAACTTCAGACACGAGAGTTAGTGAAAAATAAAGATAAATCTTAAATCTGTGATCATATTTATAGATGTTTAAAATATTCATGAAAACTTGAATTATTCATGAAAATTTAAAATATCCATGAAAATGTGAATCATTCATGAAAATGTGAGTTATCCATGAAAATTTGAATTATTGAAGGAAATCTGAATACTTCTAAAACTGTGAATCTGTGAATCTTTCGAATAATGTGAATATTCAATTCATAAGGAATTATTCAAATTTTGTCTTATTCGCGCATCCCTATACAAAATTTCGCGTGCAACAAAAATTAGAGAATATGTTCGGTCTTGGTATAGGTGTACTACAACAAAAACAACAATAGCAGCGGGAAAAGGACACTCGTGGATTTTGATTACAAGGAGAATTACTCAAACGATCGAATACTCAGGAGTCAAGCGACAAGAAAGGAGCCGAAGAAAGATTTGACGTCCGTCGTGGACATGCTCATTAAAAAGCAGAATAGTGATTTTCATCGTAATGACGCCTACGGTTCAAAAACGTTGCGTATCTCAAGCGACAACGAGCAAGTTCTTCTGGAAATGATGGACTCGAATCAAGCGGCGTATCAGACAATTTCGCCGTCGAGCAACGACGATCTGATGAAAACGCAGGTATATCAAAAAGTGGGACTGTACGGATCATCGAAATTTCGAAAAATTAATTACACTGAATTGTCATGACTAGTTATTGTATAGTCATTGAATAGTCTATATACGAATAATCAAAAATATTTTTTTAATTTTCTAAATTTTCTAAATTTTAAAAATTAAATTTTAAAAACTAAATTAAAACTAAATTAAAACTAAATTTAACTAGTTAAAACTAATTTTTTTTTCTAAATTTTCTAAATTTTATTTTCTAAATTTTTTCTAAATTTTTTTTTTTTTTTTTTTCTACCAATATTTTCTTAAGTTGCACTGGTTGGTTTCAGACTGAGGAATTGAGAAACATGTCGAATCGGAAGACCGCAGTTCTCGGTCCCGACGGTCAGTTTCACGAGATGTCCTTCGATGTCTTGAGAAGCAGCGGTGAACGTGAGAACGAGGATTTCGACTTTGATATCGACGCTCCGAGTTCCACATCCGGCGAAGATCTCACTTGCACCATATGTGAGACAACTAATGTTTTAATTCATTCACATATAGAAACCCAGTCACGCGTAAATCGCGAAAACATTTTTGTATAATAGCGCGCGTAAAGCTCATAATTTTCGGTGAGGTTTCGCGTGCGTAAAGTGCTCGTTTTCCGAACGTCGTGCGTAAAGCTTCGTTTTGCGCACTCCGCTTACTTTACGCACTCCTTTCGGAAAACTCGCGCTTTGATTTCGCTCAACCTCCCCGAAGAAGACTCGCTTCACGCACCGCTATTACAAAAAATAATATGTGTAACTCGCGCGGAAATGTTGTACTTTGCGCACTTGTTACACAATATATTATTTTTAACTACCATCAAGCAAGAACGAAACATGAAACATTTTCACGAGAGGAATTTCGATTTTCGTATCCAAGTTTGTCGGTACACATTGTGTATCTTTATTTTGCTCTCATAGTGTTCAGGTTGCTTATTGATCTACGTACCGATTCATCAAATACGCGTAGATAACTGAATTTAAAAAAATGGTATTGTATCTTCTACAGGTAACACAAAGTTCGCCACGAAAAAGACGTTGACATTCCACGTTAAATGTAAACACACGCCACATCGAATAGGTTTCCCTTGTCCGTGTTGCTCGAGTGTGTTTACCAATCGTTGGAGTGTTTATCGTCATTTGTTCAAAGGTAATTCATATCTTTTGTTTGACACAACTGCTTGCTGCCCTGGTGAAAATATTTCTCTGATAATTCGTCTGAAAATTATCACAGGATCGTTTCAGTGATTTCCAGAAATTTTCCGACATTTTTCTGAGTGTCTCTGCTACTTCCTAAACAGCTCCGCCATTTTCACCGCGCTACCCCAGCAATAATAATGTATCAGTGTAATTTAGAAACCCCATAATGTGGGTACAAAAATATTCATGGAATTCTGCAAGATCCACTCATTCTGTTACTTGATCGAACAGTTGATTTTTTCAGAAAACGGTTTCTGAATATAAAAGAGAAATAGGCTTAGATTATCAACGTAGTTTATAGTTTTCCAGAATAGTTTATAGTTTTCAGAAGATCAGAGATCTTTTAAAAATTAATGCAGATGCATCCTCAATTCCTGTTACAAGCACTACGAAAATCTAACAACAGCACACAGTTCACAGAAAGTCGAATGTACAAGTTCGAAGGCTGAGATCGCAAATTCAGGCGCGGGCCTTCCACAGAGATTTTTCAAGACTGGAGAAGATATCAAAGTCAAGTGAATCAATACATGACGAGATAGCGAATGAGGAGCAGGTGTGTATCAGAAGAAATAAATCCAAAGTGATCCCTTGGCACTGCTTTTTTAACTGAAAAGAAACTTGGGTTTTTCTTATTTAACTTTACTTGCAACAAACCTATATTTTCAAACTAAATATTGTATTATGTTTACACCGTGAATTTTCACCTTCTTCAACATTTTTTAACTATTAGCTATTGTCGAACACCTCGTTTCTTTATACTTCAGTAGCGACCTCTAAAAATGCTTCGATTTCGTAGGGATCCTGCAGATCTTTTTCTTACACGTTTTACTTTGATGGTACAGGATGTTCGCAAAGAAATTTCGAATCCTTCATTTTTTATTTAAATTCGGATGCTCCGCCAGTTTGTTATTTTTTAAATAGCCAATGGATCCTCTAAAAATGCATCAATCTCGAGAATCTAGGTTGCACAAAGAGTTGCGCAACGTAGATTTATTTTCTACCTTACTATAATATAGGGTGGCCTTAGTGAATTAACCATTTTTCAATTTAAGGACCTAATAAACTTAATAAATCTAATAAACCTAATAAACCTAATAAACCTAATAAACCTAATAAACCTAATAAACCTAATAAACCTAATAAACCTACTAAACCTGATAAACCTAATAAACCTTATAAATCTAATAAGCCTAATACACCTAGTAAACCTAATAAGCCTAATACACCTAGTAAACCTAAGAACCTAATAAACTTCCTTGCGAGAATAGCTTTGTCAAAAATGGGATCTAATGCGAAGCATAATGCACAGAATTCCAACTTCCAAGCGTTTTTGCCTTCAACACGAAAATACTAACATCCCGTTCGTCTCTGTGATCAGAATCTAACAACCGCCCAGGAGTGGATGAAGAACCTGGAGCTCGACGCCGAGCTTCACAGATGCGGCGCGTGCGGCAAGCGATTCGACAGAAAAGCTGCCCTGGCCTCCCACTCGCTGATCTGCAGGGAGCGCGGGGAGTTCGCGCGACGTCACAAGAGAGCGAGCAAAAATCCTCCGCAACGCGTGGAGTCGCTTTCGAGCGACAGTTCGACCCCCGCCGAGGAAACCACGACAAGTCGTCGCGAGCCGATTGTAACCCAGAGCAAACCGGCTTCAAACGCGTCCACCTTGGAAGCGAAGAGCGTCGAGACGCTCAACTCGCGTCCACGCTGTGCGCCGATTATTCTGAAGCCACCGAAAGATCCGCCGGAAATAGGCATAAGAGTTGAGGGCGTCTCCAGTCTTAGCAAAGACGTCTGGGACATGATCGGCAATGAAGCTTTGGACACCCCGAAAATGAACGGCGAAGCTTTGGACACCCCGAAAACGGCCACGATCGAAGCCCAATCGATTCGACCTGCGATCGAATCGGCATCGACGAGATGCGCCAATAAAACGCCGGAAAAAACGACTTCGGACGTTCCCGAGGTGATCTACACGAGCATCGACAACTCTCGTCCGGTGGCTCTGTCGGTCCTCGAGACGGAGAAGAAATTGGGCATTCAGTACCGGGGGATTCGACTGCCGACTGTGACTCTTGAGAAGATAAACATCAACGCTGTTTCTCGCCAACCGGCGACTTCCCCGAGGGTCACCCTCTCGGCTGATATCGTAGACAAGACGCTGTCGTCGCTCACGAATCTCCGCAAGCTGCAGTGTCTGCCTTGCAACCGCAAATTCGGGTCTCTGCTAACACTGAAAAGGCACATCGCGGTTCATCGTCGACGCAGTCGTTACAGCTGCAAACTTTGTGATTTCCAGGTAACATTGCGGCATATTTGTGTGTGGTATTTAGTAATGGTTGGATGGTTAGTTCTTTATTGCAATGTACACCTTTCTGGGCTTTCAGAAGGTCTACGTTCCATGCGATAGTCACCCTTACCGATATAAAACGTTCAATCTATTTCACACCTATTCCTAGTCTATTCCAATTCTATTCCAATCTATTCCTAGTTTAACGCTTATGAATTAGTACATTACGTTACAAGGGAGGAAAGTGCAACTTTTCACCGAGAGTGAAGTTTGATGCCCAAGCGAAGCGAGGGCAGAAATTCACACGAGGTGAAAAGTTGCACTCCTCCCATGTAGCGTACCCCTCCCTTTTCTCCCGATTTCGCTAAAAAATAACCACATTTCGTGTGTGCAACGAGGACGGAAAATAAGCTCATTTTCGACAAATGACGACACGCATGCGTAGTACGGTTTCCATTACTCCCGCGCGGGCAGGAATGAGCTGATTTCCTCCCTAGGGAGGTAATGAAATCGGACTGCGCATGCGTGAGTCAGTTGTTAAAAAATGAGCGATTTTCCGCCCGTGTTGCGGACACGAAATGGGGTTATTTTAGCGGAGTCGGGAGAAATAGTATATTGTGCAACAAGGGTCGAAAGTTGGCAATTGCGGCGAGTGTGAGGTTTGCTGCCCGAGCGAAGCGAGGGCTGCAATCACACGAGTCGCAATTGCCATTTCGACCCGTGTTGCACATCATACTTTTTGTAACGAGTGCACGAATCTGCGGCACTTGGAATGGCAGTCGCGCGAGACGAATACTGAAAAGTGAGGTTGTGATTGAACGGACGAAAGTGAATGACAGAAACTCCCAAGGGACGAAAGTGAATGACAGAAACTCCCAAGGGACGAAAGTGAACGAAATGCGAACTGCGCATGCGTGACTCTGTCATTTCACCACAGGTTCGCAACTGACAGGGAAACGGCCACTTTCGGCTCGCAAGACTGCCATGGAAAGTGCCGCGATTCGTGCACGTGTTACAAAAAAATTATTCCATTAATTCCTCATTTCACTCGCTCTTTTTGTCGTACTCTAAAATTCCGATATATATACGCAAAGAACAATTACAGGTTTTCCCTTGCATAACGCCTTGCTTATCATCCAATCTCTGTTGCATCCTTCGTCTGCCTACTTTTCTTCAAATCCATCTACTAAGTCTCTTCCTATCTCCTTCTGAGCGTCCCTACATTTGCACATATGAAATGAGGTCGGCTCCGCTAGCCTGCATAGTCAACACTTAGCATTCAAAACAAAGGCTTCACCCTTTGTTCGATTCTCCCCCTACATTGTGTAATGGTTAAATAGTCCCTTTTACCAATGTACACCTTTTCGGGCTTTTAGAAGTTCCCCTTTCAATATGGTAGTCAACCTTACCAATATAGAACGATTAATCTATTTCACACCTTATGCCTAGTTTAACGCTTATGCAAAATTGTTCCATTCGTTCCTCATTCCACTCGCTCTTTTCCGTCATTCCCTAAAATTCTGATATGTATTTGCAAAGGACGATTACAGGTTTCCCTTCCATAAAGCCTTGCATATATAAAGATTTGTATCTGCCTACTTTTCTTCGAATCCATCTGCCAATTTCCTTCCTATCACCTTCTGAGCCTCTTGACATTTGCACATATGGAATGAGGTCTCCTCTATGCTGCATAGTCGGCACTTAGTATTCTTCTAACCTTTGTTCAACTCTCTTCCTACATGTTCACACCTCATTCAAACCATGTTTCTTTGATTTTACCACAATGTTTCTTTGATTTTACATGAATACTCATGTATTTCGATATTATGCTTTCTGTCTTGATACTCATTACAAAAGTTTGACCCGTCTACTTTATTTCAGTGAAACTGATTTTCCTGGTTCGTCTTTATTTTTATTCCTCTTTCTATTTTCCTTTCTGATTACTCTTTGTTTCCTCTCCTTATCGTTTCCCATATGCCACGTACCTCAATTTCCTCCAAAGATGCTTTTAATTCCTTTCCCCATTTCGCTGAATTCCCATTTCTAATTGTCCTGACTTCCTCCCACAAACAAATCTTTGGCCACCCGTCTCCGTCCATATCCATAATCTCTCCAACGTACCTTGCTGCCCTCTTTCACATCTCAATCCCCATTCCCCTACAACCTGCTTCTCTTCTCCATATGCATCCTGGCGTATTTCTTCCGATTCCCATTGCCATTTTTCGTGTCTTGCTTATAGCCTTTGTATTTTCTCCCGTTTCCTCCATCGTCAAATAATATTCCGCACTTAGCTATTTTGCTATTATTGCCTGCATCAAATGCAATCTTCTTTAAAAACCACGTGGGGTGGCCCGACCAATGACTGAAGTTAAGCCAATGATTGAACACTTGGTTCCTAATTTTTTTCGAAAGCTTTCGAATAGCAGAAATTGAACTAAAATAACAGAACGGTGTTTACGATTAAGGGGAGGCCAAACAAAATGTTGTTTCGATGTATTAGTTCATACATATAAGGAAATATATTATTTTGGTCATTCATAAGTAGGTGTACCTTATCCATTTCGTAATGGTTTTTCTGTCGTGCCATAATACGTCACGGAACCGACTTTCAGGCTTTTCTCAAGTGCGACTTCATCGCCCACTGCAACAAGGAGCACGACGCGCGGAACAATCGGAAGACGCTGTCGGAGTTGATAATCGAAATGCCAATCGAGATGAACGCCAACAATCGTTCGCCTGCGACCGAGGAAGCGAGAGGGCCGAAGGATTACGAGGAGGTCGACGTCTCTCGCCGAAAAGCTGGTCGGCCTCCGAAGGTTAATCGAGAGAAGCAGGTGAGAATCTTGCTGACACATCCGCACTGTGCCGACAATTTTTTCACGATTGACACGATTCTGAAAATCAAATGGAAGGAGACGCCGACCCAATTCGGATCTCAAAAATCTGTATTTTTACAAAGGATTTTCAACATTTTCTTCAAATTAGAAAAATGTGGCGATCAATATTTTTTCAAACAAAACAAAATTTGGCGAAATTTTTTCAAATAAAAAAATGAGAAAATCAACATTTTTCTCAAATTAAAAAAATGTAACATTCAGTTTTTTTTTCTTCAAATAAAAAAATTTGGCGATTAACATTTTTCTTTTCAAAAAGCAACATTTTTTTTATAAACATTTAAAAAATATAATTCGTCAACGGTATTTTCGCCAGGCAAATGAAACGAAACCACCAGCGCCGATCGCGGTCGACCCGGCGGTCCCGGTGAAGCCGCGCCGAGGTCGGCCGCCCAAGTCGGAGGGAAGGAGGAGGAAGAAGGCGAGGATCGGGAAGAAAAACCTGCGACGAGCACGACATGTGTCGCCACCTGCGTTGAACGACGACTTTTCCGGGACCGAGGAGATCGTCAAAATCAACGAAACGACGCCAGCGCCGCCCGACGGTGAGAAAAACTCGACCGCGAAAGCGGTGAGTCCGGTGTCGCGTTTGCGCGCCCCCTCGCGGATGGAATGCGACCCGGCGCTTCGCAAGATGGTGATGGAGGTGATTTTCGGTCCGGCCGAGAAGCCGGACGACCACGTCGAGGCGAACAAGAGCGGCGAAGTCTCGACGGACGACGTGACGATCGAGAAGCTTGAGGCTGAGGTGCCGGATTGTCGGGCACCTCAAGACTGTCGAATCTTGAGTCCCAAAGTCGAACGGGTCGAGCAGGAATCGAACGTCGCGTCGCGAAGAAGCGAAATTCAAACGGCCAAGCCGGAAACGATGGACGATCGGCCGGTCGTTTTGCTGGCCGAGCCGGCGAACAACAACGTTCAGCGCGAGAAGAAAAAACCCGTGATCATCTCGGACGACGTCTCGATCGTCGACGAGTCGACCCGCAAGAATCCCGTTTTGCTCGGGCGAAGATTCGTTCGAGTGCAGCCGCGCGATGTCGCGCATCGCAATTCCCTTCTCCTGCCGAAGCCGCCGCGAGACACCGTTCGATTGATTATCCTAGATCACGGGAACGTTGGGAACGCGGCGACGGGCGTGCGGCAGACTAACATTCTCGTCCCCACCGAGAGATGAACGGCTGCCGCACCAACGCCGAGGTTTCGTCTGCTAAATTTGTACAACCATCTCACACTGTGTTGACATTATTATAAATAAAGCAATTAAAACATTATTATGGAATGAAAGATGTAAATGTTGTAGTTTCTGGTTTGTCATTTTGTTTCGTTCAAACGAGAGTTTTGAACCGCCATTAATTAAAGTAGGCGTTCATCGACAGATTCGGCTGTTGGAAATTATTGCAAAAATCTGCGAAAATTCTCCTACATGCCTTTGGATTCTGTAAACGACATATTTCGCACTGAAAAAAAGAACGTTAGATTATTTTAACAACGTTGATTTTTCAGATTTGGAAAAAATGATTATCTTAAAAATCCGAGACGGTTGATCGGTCGCGATGCGGTTTCTATCATTTCAAAAACACTAACGCCAAGGAAAAAAAGATCGGTTGCTATGCAGTGAATTGCGAAGCGAAAAACGTTCAGAAACCACCGGTGATTTTTTGTGGTTTTGCGGTGATTTTGGCCTGAAACCACCGGTGGTTTTATCCACTCGGAGTTGTTAAGAATGGTATACAAAGCGTGAAAAAAATTACAGCTCGGAACATAAAAAATAGCTGGTAGGAAAACAATTTTTTAATTCGAGGGAAACATTTTTTAACCTCATTTTTTAGTACTACTATTTTTTTCGTAAACTACTGTTAATGTAATCCAAATTAGACCCTATAAAGGTAACTGGAATTTATAGTTGCGCGATGAAAAGAAAGTCGCACGTATCTGCGTAACCACCGTCAGTTACTGAGTATTCGCCTATACTCAGATCGGTCCGGAACGAGTCCGCGACAGGTACAACAATTCTAGAAAGTCTCTAAATTCCCTAGGTGCCAGCCAATCGTGGACGCACTTTTGATCGGATCGCGGGACTGGTTGATCCTGTTTCGAGCCCATTCCGGACCGGTTTGAGACCCGATAAAAATAGAAAACAGTAACTGAACACCTCCGAGTCCGAGAAGGCTATTCGGTCACGGATTCAACATTCCGTTAGGCGGAGACAATTTAAAGGAAAGCCGAATCCGCGATTGGACAACGCGAGTTTCCTACTCTCTCATGCGTTGCCGAATGAGCCTACGGGGGTCAGACCGGAGTTGCAAATCCCTAAGTCTCTTAGAAATAAAGTTCATGCCACAATTGGTTTTGTAATTACTAATTAATAATAGCAATATGGAGTAATTATAACGTAATGTGTACATTTTGAATGGCTGCAAAGAATATTTATTCTCAATAAAGTTGCACCGTAATTTTCGTGAAAAGATGGACAAATGTTCTTAATGCATTACGAAAATAACGGAGAACCGTAAGGTAAAGGTACCGGTTTTGGTCACTGTACCGGTTTCGGCCATCTTCACTATATTTTTATTTCAAGTTACTGTTTTATGTATTTTTATGTTGATACTTCGAAAGTATCCATATAAATTAACAAGTTTATCGATACAATTTTATTTCATTTTGATAATACAAATAATTCTGTGCTTGCGAACTCGGTGACCGAAACTAAGCCAAAGGTACCCGAAACCGGTACCTTTACCTTATAGGCTCCTCCATTTTTTCCTACGGAGGCTCTTCCATTGTTTCCGTAATCGCTCACAATTTTGTATTGAAAATGAGGTATCCATTCACTACTCAAAAGTTTACGCATAATTTTATAATCACTACAAAACAAACCGTAATGTAATATTTTTTAAGTACAACTCCTAGATTAAACTACAACTCCTAGATTTAAAGTACAATTCCTAGATTTAAAGTACAACTCCTAGATTTAAAGTACAACTCCTAGATTTAAAGTACAACTCCTAGATTTAAAGTACAACTCCTAGATGTAAATAACAACTCCTAGATGTAAAATACAACTCCTAGATGTAAAATACAACTCCTTGATTTAAAGTACAACTCGTAGATTTAAAGTACAACTAGTCTAGATTTAAAGTGCAACTCCTAGATTTAAAGTAAAACTCTGGGACACAGTAGATCTAGGGAATTTGGCTCTTCCACAGCGCGACTCTCGCGGGCGCCGCACTTCCGTCGCTCTAGCGTTTTTTTACGGTACCGCGGGCGAGCGTACACAGCCTGCTGCCTGCACCACAGACTTCTCGCGCTCGTGCGGGCAGACAACAGTTGCGTCGTCGAATAACCTGTTCGTCGAAAATCCGCTCCCCGTTACGATGTTTATAAATACGAGAATTTGACAGACCGTCGCGTATCGGGTGCCCCGGAGATTAGTCGCGCGTCCGGGCGTCGGAATATTATGTCGAGTCGGGAGTCGACGCCGCGTCATCGACGATAATCGTGATGCAACTCGGGACTGTTATTCCATTTTAACATACATATATACACGCATATATATATACATATATATACTTTATTTATATTTCACGGGGACGATAAACACGTAGACGTTGTCGTCGTCGTCGTCGTCGTCGTCGTCGTCGTCGGTGTTCGTCACTGAAAAAAATGACAACTGGCCGAAGCGGGCACGAACATTCCTTTACCATCCGACAAGAGATTCAACGATTCGAGAGCGTTCATCCCTCGATCTACGCTATTTACGACCTCATAGACCTTATTACGGATAATCATATTGCCAAACAAATTCGCGAACATGTCGTCGCCATCGAAGGTAAAATTCGTCTGACTTCCTCTCTCTCTTTCGCTTTTGCTTCTGCTCTCTCTCTCTCTCTCTCTCTCTCTCTCTCTCTCTCTACTGCTGCTGCTGCTGCTGCTTCTACTACTACTAATACTACTACTATTAGTGCTACTATATTTTTGTTCTTTTCTACTACTATCTACTACTTATGTTCTCTCCTAGTACTGTCTACTAACTACTATTTTCTCTTATACAGCTGTCTAATCTCATTAATTCATCTATCATTCTTTATTTTTCTATCACCTTATCTGATCTCAGAACTTTCTCTGCAATTGTTTCATTGGATTCTGTAAGATTCAACCACATTTCTTGTATTATTCTGGTCCTTATGGGATTTCGTATCCTAGGATAATAAAAATATCTAAAACAGTTGTGTTGATGAACAGAAAATTAGTGTTCTCTTCTACTACTGCCTACTATTACTTTCTCTTCTACAACGGTCTACTACTATGGCTTCTCTTCTCAATTCACCTATCATTCTTTATTTTTCTATTGCCTCATGTAATCTTAGAACTTTTTCTGTAATCCCTTCATTGGATTTTGCAAAATTCTATCAGATTTCACGTATTACTCTGGTCCTTAGGGGATTTTATATACTAGGATAAAAATATATTTACTCTACTCTTTTCTGCAATCTCTGAATGTACCAACAGCTGTGTTGACTCATGGCGGTTTGTTTCAAGGTGATTCAACAGCTAAATAACTATAATGTTTGACAAAGTATAATGTTGTTTTTAGCCAACTTGAAAGTCTATCATAATTCTATGAAATCATAAAACGATTGAATGGTTTATATGTTTTCAACTGTACACATGATAGCTGGACCAGAATGGTCTGAGTCAATTTTTTTATCGGAAGAAATCTTATTGTGTCAACACATGAATGTTTGTTAATGTCTCTTGGGCCAAGGTTGCAGTCTTATTTACAAATTTTTCTTCAACATTAAGGAAACGTCTTACCATATATGGCTATATATTACACCTATTAAAAAAAAGTGAAAGACGTTGCAATTTAGCACTGCATTTGGAAGCTTGAAATTGAAGAAAAAAAAGTTAATCATGTGGCACTAAACCGTTTGGTGTGCACATTGTTCGATAGTAAACAAACATTTTTGTGAAATCCCAAGATGATGTGATTTTTTTAGTAGAATTTTATGAAAGATTTGGATATGACACATTTTTTTAATCATGCAAAGATCATTATATTAGAAGAACGAAAGAATGTATCTGATGTTATTCAATAATTGTTTAACATGACTTGCAGATTCTTTCGTCAACAGTCACGAGTGGACGTTGGCGAGGGACGTTCCGGAGCTACATCTCGGAATCATCGGGTCATGCGATTCCGGTAAATCGGCCCTGGTACACAGGTACCTGACGGGCTCGTTCATGCATGAGGAGTCGCCCGAAGGTGGACGTTTCAAGAAGGAAGTTTTTATGAACGAACAGAGTTACTTGCTGCTCATCAGAGACGAGGGCGGAGTCCCGGAATCACAGGTGACGATCTATGTCTGAAAATATGTTTTGTGTATTGAACGTTGCACAGCTTATTGAAAAGGTCGTGATGCATAAATTTTGTTTTCCTTTTGGGATGTTGTGAGACAATGAAATGAATATGAAAAATCCCCTAGAATTTTTGGAAAATACCAAAATCACGTAAAATCCGAAACATTTTACCGACCTTGTCGAAATTCAATACCAATCAACATCGAACGTACCCACACTTACGAAAAACTATTTTGCTAAACAACCAAAATGTTACGAAAGTTACAGCGACCACGCCCTTTATTCAGAAAATTCGAAATTAAAATAAAATCGCAACATTCAAAGAGGAATGACTTCTTCACTTTGTTGAGGTTTTGAACCATTCTGAGTATCCTGGCATGAAAATCTCGAAAAAAATACACGAATGCAAAGCTTCCTCTATGATGAAGCAAAAATGGTTGAAATCAATATAAACGTAACACATAATTGCGTGTGAACAATAGAGAGAAGAACCGGTTATTATAGTTTACTCCCTCACTTCAACATTTTTAGCTATCGACAACGCCGCGTTTTTTTTTTCTCGAAACGCCCACTTTACGCCCACTTTCAGTCGATTAATCACAGAATTTAGTTTCCACAAGTAAAGAATTTTGTACATAATTAAGACCTATGCAAATAAACAAATACCTCTATGTAACCGTACTCAAAATATTTCTCCGACAATGTCTGAAAATGTCACTGAAAATCACTGAAATGGTCCGGTTACAGTTTTTAAGACAAAATGTCAGGGAAATATTGTCAACAGCGGAGTTGATTCGGAGTAGTTGTAACTTATCTCAGTGCCTCAAATTCAATCTTTGCATTTCAGTTCTCATCCTGGATAGACGCGGTACTGCTGGTCTTTAGTTTGGAGAGCGAAGAAAGTTTCTCCGTAGTATGCAATTACTATAATAAAATGTGTTCTTTTCGAAATATGTCTGATGTACCAAAAATTTTAGTAGGCGTGCAAGGTCAGTAGCGCAATAATTACTATAAACAATTTACTCTATTGGCATTCATTTTTTGTTAACATCGGTGGACTCTATTTTTTGCCATCAGCATTTCGAGAACGACACTTCCGAATCTTAATGTATTCTTTTGCAGATTCAATCAACGACACTAATCCCCGTGTTATAAAAGACATACGACCGAGAAAATTGGCCTGTGACTTGAGATCTCCTTACTACGAGACTTGCGCCATTTACGGTCTCAACGTCGAAAGGGTCTTTCAAGACGGTAATAAATTATTGACATTTGAAAAAAAAAAGTGTGAAACGACTCCATTTCGTTCGACGTTCTAACGACGATTTTTGTTTGCAGTGTGCGAGAAGATAATCGAAAAGATATCTACGAAGCAATTGCGATGTAACGGACAAAATGTTGGTGAAAATGAAACAAAATACTCGATACCTGTGATTTCAAAAAGTCTACCGCCACCTACCAAAGAAGCGGAAATGGCCAGTCCTTCGAAAATAAGTGTAAGAATAGTCGAACGAGATGAGCATTTTTCAAGTGTTACAATTCGATTGACCCGATTGTACCTTCGACCGCCACCTTAATCGTTAATGATTTAATCGCAGATATCCGAGAAGGCCGAGGAGTTCCTGCGACCCATGCAAGATAACATCACACAGTGTGAAAATGCGTTGACCAACGATAGCTTTCAATATATTCAGAATCCTCACGGCGAGTTTCGCTCGTCGATCTTGACGCCGACGACAATCAGGTAATTTTTATTTATTTATTTATTTGTTTGTTTCTAACGAGTCAGAACCCAATTGCGGAATACCAGGACAGGCCCTAGTATAATAAATATTTTTATTTATTCATAACTCCGTAATTTTCATAATCTATCTTTTTCGACCTATTGTTATAAGGAACTTTTTTTGTTCATTTATATATGATAAATGCAACTCTTATTTTATATTAATTATTTTAAGGAAATTTGAATTTATCTCTGGCATGTGCAAAATCTCCATCTTGAAACAGGATTAAAAAAATTAGTCATAATTTATAAGAATTTTGTGAATTTTTTCAAACCAAAAAACCGTAGGTTTTTTTTTATTTCGAAAAATCTTATCTCAAAAAATCAGCGTAGAAAAATAAAATAAAAGTAATTTTCTTTTTTGACGAGAACTTTCATAGAAAAAATTATGGCACCAATCTGGGACATCGCCGCCAGATCTTGATCGTGATGTCATGCTCCTTATCGATTAGTTTATTTTTATTTAATTTCTTTTTTAATCGTGTCAAGTTTTGAAGTGAACATCAATATTCGATTCAATTCAAACGGATGCGTGTGTTCGCTTCACACGCATCCGTACTTCAAATGCGTGTCAAGCGAATATAATAAACATTTCATTGGCAATTAATCGTTAAATGTGAATGCGCAGAAAATTTCGGCGGAAATCGAATATCTTCACGCCATCGAAGAAGGAAAAGTACAACATGGGCGAGATGGGAGTGGGCCGAGAAATACCGGTGAAGCAAGGATATCTCTTCAAGAGAAGCAGCAAATCGCTGAAGGAGAGAAAAAAGAAATACGTGACTTTGTTGGAGGACGGTCGTTTGACCTACCACTCGAGCTTGCACGACTACATGAACGACGCCAATGCCAAAGAGATATTGCTTCAATACGTGACGGTCAAAGTGCCTGGAAAAACTCCGAAGGGTTCCAAACTGACCCCAACACAAGGTACAGCAATTAGCGGCAAAGGCTCGAATATTTTCGTCGTTCATCGAAATGCAATAATTTTAATAATTGATTTCCCAGACGATAGTTTCGAATTCTCGATCATTTCCCTCGAGAACAAAACCTGGCATTTCGAGGCGAGTAACGCGGACGATCGCGACAGTTGGATCGCCGCGATAGAGCAACAGATACTGTCGAGCCTGCAAAACAGCGACGGCGACAAGAAAAACGAGACCGAGGCGTTCAAGATGCATTGCATAAAGAACAAAGTGTCGGGGAACGACGCGTGCGCTGACTGCGGAGCCGCCAGTGAGTCCTCTTCCTTCGTTCCATTCCGTAAACACATTTTAATTCCATTCAATATCTAAGAAACATTTGATTCTTTTAGTAAAAAATCTATTCTGCGAATCCATTGAAGGCATTAAAAATCGAGCGCCTTTCTTCGTTTTAAAACAGAAACCTTTACTTCGTTAGGACTAATAAGAAGTAATGTTAAGGTATTGTAAATTAATTATCATTCCGCAGATCCGGACTGGGCGAGTCTCAATCTGGGTGTTTTGGTATGCATCGAGTGTTCCGGTATACACAGAAACCTCGGTTCGCACATATCGAAGGTCCGTTCGTTGGATCTGGACGACTGGTCGTAAGTAGAGTTAACTTTGCGCTTTTTTTGCCTCTAGCGTGAATGCACCAGTAATTGAACAGTCACCAGTGAATGAACAACAGCTTTTTGAGAATTCATGAGAAATTACGACGACGTCGATAAACATTAGATTCTTAATTTGTCTATCATTTGTCCACGTGCTGCGATTATTTTGTCGCCTTTTTCGACTAAAAGCGTAGGTTAGTTTGGATCGTTCATTTACTGGTGTTTTTGGATGTTTAAGATTTATTTTGATACACTTCGCGTTAAAAAATACGATTTTTTAGCTACAATATTAGATCTTTTAGAAACCCATGTTGATCAAATGATTCTGCTTAACTGTTCATTTACCACAACCGACATTAATATCTCTGGATAAAATACTCGCGGACAGAATCGCCCAGACAAAATCCCTCACGGACAAAATCCCTCCGGACGAAATCCCTCCCGGACGAAATCTCTCCCGGACAGAATCCCCCTGGACAAAATCCCCTTAGACTAAATCCCCCCGGATGAAACCCCCGGGACGAAATCCCCCCGTAGGTGTAGAAATTATACGTTATTATCATATGTTGAGAATCATCAAGTACTAGTTACGCGTGTCGATGCCTACATAGATTGACTATTCCCGCGTATTCATACATCACAGGATATTGATCTGCACCGGATTTTCTATGTTTCTCCAAATTACTTTTCTTTATATGTATTTTTTATTTAATTTACTTTACTTTACTCTTCTCAAATTTTCTTTTTTTTCTATTTTATGCGTGGGGATATTATCCGGAGAGATTTTTTTCTGGAAATTTTGCCCGGAGGGATTTCGTCTGGGGGGATTTTGTCCGGTAGCCTTTATTTACCCTACACTGTATAGAGTTCGGCAACTTTCGAAAAGATATTCATTGTTTAAAACGTCGTAAAATTGCGTAGAGCTGGACAACTTAGCGTCATGCTGGCACTCGGCAATGACATCGCGAACGGAGTTTGGGAATACTGCTTGAACGGAAAACAAAAGCCGAGCTCCGACTCGACGAGGGAGGAGAAGGAGCAGTGGATCCGATGCAAGTATGAGGAGAAGGCCTTTCTACCGCCAACGAATCCGAATATATCGCTCGGGAAGTTGCTCATCGATTCGGTTTGCCGGTACGTCGAGACACGATCGAAGACGATTGATCTAGATTAGGAATGTGCGAATAACAAAACCCGAATAATTTATTACGAACTGAACGCGAATTCGCCGACGATAAAACGGTTTTTAAAATAAATCTTCACTGTCTCTTTTTGTTCGGCGCGTACAGAGGCGACATGCGAGCATTCACGCTGTGCCTCGCGAGATGCAGCTACGAGGACATCAACATATCGGTGAGCGCCGATGATCTTCGAACCCCGTTGCATCTCGCTTGCGCGACTGGCAATTTGGCGATGGCTCAACTTCTCATCTGGGTAAGTCAACAATTCACGAATAATTCACGCATAATTCTCGAATAATTCATGCATAATTCACCAATAATTCACGAATAATTCACGAATAATTCACGAGTAATTCACGAATAATTCACAAATAATTCGTGAGTAATTCACGCATAATTCACGAATAATTCAACGTTGGCCCAATCCGAAGGGCGAGGGCCAGACCCCGGTCAAATCGGTGTAGAAATCTCCATATATGTTTTTCTAAAAATTATCGATAATTCGGTTTGACGATTGCTTCAACGTTGATGTGTGCGATTCTTTGTTTCGTTTGAGTCACCGTATTCGCGTGAAAGTTGTAAAAATATCGATGTTGTTCCACAGCACAAAGCGAATCCACAGAATCTCGATCACGAAGGACGCACGTGTATGTCGTACGTGCGGGCCCTGGAGAGAACGCTCGACAATTCGTCGGACTCGATGGAGATGCAGAAGCTATTGGAGGTCCTGGAACAGGCGAGCGTATCAAGCATCGAAGAACCGGAGGCGATCCAGTATTAATTTTCTTCGATCTAAAAAAGCATTAGTCTCGAAGGTTTTTGCGTTGCAGCGGGAAACTCAGCAGAGAAGCGCTTTCGTTCGTTTAATTAGTCGGACAGGCGCAAGTTGATCGTTAGTTTTGCAAAATGGCGGTTATTTGTCGTCTTTTGGAATCTATTTTCTAAATAGATTCGAAATTACATTTTCGCGAGAATTATCGTAATTTTACATGCAAATTTTAGATGTAAAACGACGAAAATTTTCACAAAAATGACGGTCGTTCCGTAAAGTGACGAGAATCACTGAAAATATCGGATATTTCCGTTAAATTAAGGTCATTTTTGCAAACCGGCGGTCATTTTTCGTCAGCGATTAATCGAAGTATCTCTGCCAGATTGGAATCAAAACGACCAAACCGCAGCGTATTTT